>JAZBGY010000247.1:0-81570 GCA_037414755.1 Lydus trimaculatus | reverse complement strand
TATATAGAATATAATATCCGTACAAACTTCTGTAATAGTCTTTTATGCTATGGGCCCTGTTGCTGACAACTTCAATATCGAAACCACAATGTATGCATAATTGAAAACCTTGACATCGCGAATTTATTCAGAATCGTCTTCGTATTGTATCGTCAACGTGTCAGACATGTTATGTTAGAAATTTAACTTTGTTATATACTCTCATATATTCGGTACAGGTTGAATTTTCAATGTAAACGAACCGATTTTATATTATTAATAATACCTGGCGCATCCACCAAAATACAACAAGAGTAGATAGATAGAGAAACGAACAAAAAAAAAACAAGAGCAGAAAATAAATCAAGTTTTATCCTAATTACTTGAATTAAAGAAGACAAGTCAAGTAGAAATTCACATTAATGTTTGAGTACATTGTCTGGTCGTTTTGCCATCCAAGTTTGTTATTCTCTCGACGGGCGTTTATGTTCAAAAAGTAGGAAAATAGTAATTTAAAAGTAAGAAACAAAGTTTGACCTAGTAGAGATTCATTTAAAATTTACATTGTTAATTCACTAATGCTTCGTATTTTTCCAAACAATATATACCTATTTTAATAATTTGCAACTACTACTAGTAATATTTTGAGTAGTTTTAAGAGATAACTGTAGAAAATAACTCCATTTATATATATTTGTAAATAGTCACGTTTTATTCTCTACAAAAGTATCTGTGCAAATGTAGATCTACATATATATAGATATAAGACAGCTTTAGGTTTTAGCTACGTGCCAAGTGTAAGAGAGTTGTCGTAGTGATGGCCCAAAGGCGATTTTAACATCCCTACACGGGTACTGCATTAACGGAAGAAAGCCTATGAAAGTGGACTTGGTTCACTAACAACACAGGGATATGTTACTTATACGAGAGACGATAACGACAACAATAACATGACAAAGACAATCTCATTCTATATTAGAATGTAGTAGAAAACACAGGTATAATGTTGTGGATTTACGTTTTAATGAAATTTGATATGTCTACCTGTAGTACAATTAAATTTGACTATAAATAAGAATATTACGAATCTCGTAAGGATTTTCTCTAGTAAATACAAATCAAACAATTATCGTACTGTGACATAAGAATGGATTAGATTTTCTTTGTTTTCTGTTTTTCTATAATAAAGAAAAATCCAATTTCCTCTGTTTTTTTTTTTACATAAAAACCATTTAACTTTTAATGAAATCTAAAAAGTGATAGTTGCTGGTAATAATGACTAATAAAAGGTGAATTATTGTAGTATAAGAACGACTATAAAATATATAACATGTGTAATTACACTGCACAACAACAAATTGATTTCAACAACAACAACAACAAAGTGAGGTCAGTTATATTGATTAGATGTTTTAGTTAGTTTTGTTTTTCCAATTACCTTCTTATGAGTTTCGTAAATCGAACTAAGCAAGTGTAGATTAAATTGTAAATTTGCACACTAAATATTGTTTGTGGTTTCAACTAAACCTTGTAATAGTGGAACAAAATATGTAGGATGTTTCATAAATTTATTGTAATTCAACTAATGAACAACCTTACTTGATTATTTGTTTGTAATTTTGTAATTTAATATTGAAAATTTCAATATAAAACCGTGTAAAACTAATGTGGTAAGCCAAATTTCAAGATTCCCCGACTACTTATTTGTAGTATCGTGTTGGATCTCTGAATACAACTAGAAAGATTATCAACTGACAATAATGTAAACAAGTTTATGTTTGTTGCAAGATTCGTTGGAAATTGTGTGTGGCAACAAAACCGTGACCGGTGAACAAATGTTTCCACTGACTTTCAAATGTTTCATAAATTTATATTGTCTTCTTTATAAGATACTGATCCTTTAAAGCTTTTCTACTCTCATATAGTAAAGAAGAAAGTAGCTGTTGAATTTTGAATTGTGTTAAAATAGCATAATTATAAGAATCTTGGATGCTGTACACGTTCCTAACTAGACACTCATATGTGTATATAGTTTATAGTCGTTTCCAATATACTATAAAATAAATAAATTGGGAATTTGATCTATTACTACGATTTTTCAAGATGTAGAGGTATTTTAAATATATGAGAGAATTTCATTTAGATTTCAAATCGAAAATTTGAGAGATTGTGATGATTTAAGAAAAAACGGATTTTCGATTAATTTTGTTTTACATTTTTTATCTTATTTTGTGGGGAAAGAGTGAAAACTTTTTACAATCATGCGCCATCGTTCACATCAATACCACAAACATTTTTATAGACTACTCTACTTCTTTGCGGGTTGGTAGCGAAATTCGATTAAAAGTACCGAAAAAGTTTCAACCAGTAAATAAGCAGTAAATAACCTAAGCACAGACTTTAAAAAATCTCTTTGAATTGGTGTTTACACACACACACACAAAAAAAAAAAATATGAATGTCGACCGACTTTAAATAGGATGTAATTTTGTTGTCTATCAACTTGACAGGTGACTGTTTTAAGATAGAAATACTCACACGCTGTGATAGAAGAACGAATTAGATGAATCTAGATGAAAACTGGTTGAATGTAATAATAGAGAGATGGTGTTTTTGAGGGAAAAAGTGTAACCGAGTCAGCAGTTTTTCTATAGAGAAACATAGAATTCCTCTCTTCACACAGAAATCCATTTGGCGGCTTCAAAAGTTTCTTGCACTTTTTTTCTTCTTCTATTTTATTTTAATGCTCTTGTTGAGTAATATAATAGCGTAGTTCTGACAGTTCCGGACTTTTGACACAGTATGTATATTTTACCGGAACGGTTATTATCAGTGAACTTTGTGATAAATGTAATAAGCATTATAGTTCAAATTATGCATATATGCATAGTTGGAGTATTCTGTAAGATACCTTTCGACAATATTGGTTTATTTTTAAATTTGTCTCACTGAGATATTCACATTCGATTAAAGTTAACAAGAAGAAATACGTATTGAATCAACCGATCCAATTGTCTATTGGGAGAAAATCTTGTGACTATTGTAGCAATAATCAGTTTGAGTAGATCGTTTCCGAAAAGTCGTTTTATGGAAACTGAAAATCCATTAACAAATCAACAAATTTAATCATCCAACGATTATCAAAAGTTAAATACGAAATAATCAAGTTAAATCTTATTAATTTTCAATCATTTATTTATGGAAATAGTCAGTTTCCTTGTCAAATTGTTGATCAAACTACTGGTGCTGTGTAGACGAGTAACCTGTTATTAATTATCCATTTCCTGAATACGATGACATTAAAATTCAATTCGTCTGAAGCGTGCCGTGAAACTACCACCCTACCTACCCTTTCACTGCTACCATTACCATCCCCCTTGTGAAATCGTGACAATTTCAATTTACTGTTGGTGGTACTACCACCGCCCCCCAAACCCCATATAACAATCCACACTCACACTACTATTTTCAGTTTCAGTTAAGGACCAGCATGTTTTTAGGGGATTGTGAAGAGCAAGTAGTATTGAAATGGAAAAAGATGACGTTAGCAAATGCCGCAAGAAATTCAGATATGTATCTAGGACAAAAATAAAACAGAAAAAAAGATGTGTTATAAATTTCTGTTGAACAATTCACGCATAAATTGTTAGATAGTAGAAGAGAATGGATTTGTAGGGGGCGGTGTGTTGGCATTTCTAATTAATTGAATTTCTTTTTAGACATTTTTTTGTTTGTATGTTAGTATTCTGAGGTAGCAGGTGTTTGAATAAACTGATAATTTTATATTACTGTTCTTGTTGTTTGGGGAAGCGAGCACAACAAGTCTATGTAACATAATCCTACTTGGAGGATTATGGTGTAGTGTTCCTGGCTGAATCAAAAAATAATTAGTTGGACAAGTCGTATTATTTGAGATATCCCATAGCGTATTTAGACGTATTCTCGCCAAAGCCGTTGTAATTTTTCTTTTATGGGTAGATGAGATTATAATATACACTTTGGAAACTCGGAACAATCTATCATCTTGTAAGAATGTTAAAGTTTTGTTATTCAGGCCACGTTGAAAAGCCATTAACTCGTTCGCTTTTCTAACAACGATGGAGTTTGTTACCTTTCATTATCTTACATATTTCCAAAGATTACCTCCGGGATTGAATTTAGAGACAGGATGTTAATTTCCAATACAATTCTTTGAGACCTTGGCAACATAAACGAGACTTGACTGCGCCTCTCTTACTCTTCTACCCTAAATCTTCTACAATATACATTTTACTCAATTAAAATTGAATCGTTCGTTACAGAGGGTCGTTTAAATATTACAAAGATCAAGTTGAAACGTTTTGCAATAAAAATTTCTATTATTTCATTTCTTATAAAACTACAAGTTGATATTGAATTCTTTCTAGTAAAGGGTTAATAATAATCTTGAAAATAGAAATTCTTTGCTCGTTGTTATATTTCGCTATAAAGTAATCGTTGAGAGGCAATTATAACCGTCATCTATAACATGGCTAATAAAACTGTTGGCGGCCAAGATCTGAAGTAGCTAAAAATATTATATTTACACTTACATTACGGCCATACATCTCAGTTACATGTGTTTGATTGTAATTTCATGTCCAGCTGTGTAAACGAACACAGCCAGAATCAATTATGATACTGATTACGGTCATTATTATGGTACATACTTTTTTAATTTTTTGCTACCTCACCACAGGATGTATGGGAACACTGTTATCTAACGTTGATCACCTATGTAGAGGTTTGATTAGTTATTTCAATAAGATTTTGTAGAAAAAAACCTATGATTTCCACCAAAAATTTATTACTTCTCATATATGGATATAAATTTTAGCGTTCAAATCACGTCGACACGAACCCCTAACAGCTGGTCACGATGCTATTTTCTAACAATTCATAAAATGTCATCGCGCTGTAAAGTTTAATTATACGCATCATTAATTACTTCATTAATTAATCTGCGAAATATTCACCCTACCGTTCTTCTATATAATACTTGAACTTTGTTGATGATATTTGAAAGACGTTACAACAACAACAACCTAAACGTAATAGATTAGGACGGTAATTTGAAAAATATCAAAAGTGTTGCACGAATTGTTTTGGCAACAATCAAATCTTGACAAATCTTTTTCGCAAAACTTAAGACTATCAACAACGTTAATTGAATTATCATGTATATAATAAAATTAACAGTAAAGTGGATAAATGTCAAAAATCTCTCTCTTTTAAGATTTGAAATGAGTAGCGTAAATGCAATGCATGCCAAAGATTCGCTATATAGTTATAAGTAATTTATCAAAAGGATTATTAAATCATGTTAAGCTAGCATGACTATTGCAGACTATCTTTACAACTTATCAAAATATGATTTTGATGCACTATTATTTTGTAGGTGGTGGTATCAGTGTGAGGGTGTCAGTGGCGGCTATAACGTGACCAAATGTCTATATCAAATATTGTTCAAACGATACACACCTTTATATTCCCACGAATAGTGTAGGTACCAACTAGTTCCTGATACTTGCCACTTTTTTCGTTAGCATTTCTATCAATCTGTCTATTTTACTGATAATTAACTGTATTTACTGTGAAATATTTGTTGAAAATCGTATGTAAATTTAAAATAATAAACAATAAATCTTCAGTTTCGTAACATTTTAAGTGATTTGAAACAATTGTCATAATGCACCTGGCAAAATTTCATATTTGTGCCAATGTTGTCCAATTTAGTTGGAATGTATATAAGCTTATATCCATATCATACCACCTGACTGAAAATAGATGATTTCTTAAATATAAATTTTATGACTCTCATCTATATTTAGAAAACGAAGCAATAATTTACCATTATATTATTATGCATAATATAGTTATATTTATTATAAAAGCTATATCCAGATAGAATAGCTACTCTAACGGTGAGATAATAGCTACTGAAATTTACGTATATAGGATTAAATCTTGAAAAATTTCATGTGGATCATATGCTGCTGCAATATGAGTAGGCTTTTTTGGATTTATTATTTTTTTTAAGCCTTTTGTTTTGTGTATATTATGGGGTTTATATTATAAAGATACATAATTAACATTGTTTATATCCTGATTTATATGAAAACATACTGTAACGGTGTCTTTTATTTATTTTTTTGTTCATCTCATATTATTCTGTTTTAATTATTGTTTTTAGTTTTTCTCTGAACACTGTTGCTTTTGAAACCGACTGACAGAAACGCTAATACAACCACATTCTAGTTGGAAGATTTATTGCGCTTTTATTAGAATGCGTTTCGTTTATTTTAGAGACAGACCACCGTTGTAATGAGTTTTTATAAAAGCACTAGTTCTACTATAATTCGTCATGTAGTGATTCAACAATTTTTTTTTTAAGCATAGATGGGAAGCAATGGGCGGGTATATTTCTAAAATGATAGTATCAACATTTCTCAACATCTATACTAAATTCGTCTAGTGAAGCAATTTAAAGGCAAAGACAAGACATTGACAGCGGTCGACCTGTAAGTTCGATTCGTCCGACTTGCTCTAGCGACAAGACAGTCATGAATACTGATGCGGTTCCGGTTGAGTTAGCCCCTCATCATGTCTGCTAACTTACAACCACATCCCACTTCCGATTTGTAACCTTCCGGTAACGTTGACGTATTGTACACTTTGTTAAATTGTAATAGGAAATCAGTAGAATTGCTAAAGATTGAACACTACTTGTATTACAAGACAAAGATATATTATCACTTAAAATTGTATTGGCAAATTGTTTTACGATGATTAATCTATAATGTTTATCGTTTCTATTAAAGAAAGATGAAGTTGTAGAAAATCTGTTGGATTTTCTGCTGTTTTATCTAGTTTATCACAACATAAATAGTACGATTGTATTCTTTCGATCTCCATTATGGTTTGGAAATTTTACAAACAGAACAGTAGGAGCGATAAATCTGACAGAAGCGGATTTCAAAACTTAAATTAGTTTCCGTTGTGGTCTGTTGGGAGCATCCAGGTAAGAGAGAGAATCTAGGCCTGATTGGAATGTATTGCAATACAGTTAGCAACATTGGGACTCATACCAACAACAACAATAGGAAAGGCGAAATGTATAAGAAAGAGATCATCATTTAGCAAAGTATATATTATACACACGGTGAAGTTCTTTGCAGATGTTGTTCTGTCTTTCGTGCATACTAAACAAAATAGCTCTTGACAAAGAATTTAGATCAAAGTGCGACCGGTAAGTATGTTGAGAATTTCTTTGCTAGTTCTATTACATAGCTAAATAAACATGTAACATCTACGTGGGAATAACGGAATGGTAAGATAAATTGTACACAGCTTGCACCAACCCCGATTTATATAGAAAATATAAATGTAAAGTCGCAACACCCTAGATTTTAGCGAACTATACAATCTCTTTTCGTATTTCATAGATAGTAAAGGATATCACCTAGAGCGGCTTAAATATTTATATCAAATTCAAAGAAATTCCTTTACTTATTTATTTATTGAATAGACATGAAAAGATTTGAGAAATTTCTATTTTTGTTAAAATTTTGCAAATATTTTTTCTTCTTCTGCTGTTACGTGTTAAAAAGCTTTCTATCTTTTTTCTTCACTATTTATTTATATTTTTTTTGTAAATAATTCACTAACCTCTAGTTGACTGTCTGTCTGTAGTTTCAATGTACTTTTCTGTTTCTTTTTCACGTTTTTTAACGATAACTGTTAGGAATTCATGACAGAATTTCGTGATATCAGAACATGGTACGACTACTGCTTTACCTCTTTAAAGGTTGTAATAGAAATGGATTTGCTCGTAAGTTATGTTCAACTATCCACTAGATAAAATGGCACACAATTCTGAAATACTAGAAAGCTTTTATCAACTTTAGTTATTCTGACATTTCTAAAAAGACATACATCCGATAATATCTAGAAATATTGGGTTTAGTTTATAGAAGACTGAATCAACTTTCTTGGAACAGGTACAAAAATATAGACTTACGTTGAATATTTTATGAATGACTTGACTAGTTTTATGCGATTTTAAGTTCAGTTTAAGTAATTCAAGTGATGTTTAAAGGTTAAAGAGTAGTGGCGATGATCGTTTTTGGATTCTGTTTAGCGACAATTTCGTGTGTCGCATGTTTAGGGCTAATAACACTAAACTATTGGCGAAGTTTTGCTTTTAGGATAGCTCAAAACAGGACATTCTCATGTTCATATATGTAATCATTATTAAATTTATTTCAGCCTTTTGTTCATTGTTCTCCATACGTAACTACGTGAATTTTGTTTAAAGTAATGACGAATATAGAGAATAAAGGATACCAATGTTACTTCTCTACCGGTCGTTGTTTTTATTTGCCCTTAAAAGATGAACGTGATCTAAAACGAACACGTAACCATCATTAACAAAGTGAACACGAAGATTTCTATATTACCCCAGATTCTTAAGATTAGCGTTGACGATTCTAATTATAAAATAATTTGATGATCTTATTATTTAATTATCTATAAATTATTGTGGGAATTGTGTCTAGATGTCGACTATTAAGACATCTTTTGTTTATTCATTGTAGATTTGGCAACGAATAGAACTTGTCTATCTTAAGTAATGTCTCCCGTTTTTCACCGTATCATGTGTTAAATTACCGTGTATTTGTTAAAATATTATTTACAGTTCAGTTTGATTTGAATATTCGTTAAAATGAAACTACCATATAGAATCTAGGATTTTTTCGTCTGAATTTACCTTTTTTTTTTGTTTTGTTTTTATATAAAAGGAACTCACCTAATATTTGACTGAGAACAGTTCTTCCATCCTCTCCTAAACAGGCACTTCTAGCGTCAAAAGGATTCGTAAACTGTACGAAAGCATATCCTTTGTGCATCGAAATTCCTGTGAAAGAAGAAGTAATCATATTAAATTTCAAACAACTAATAGAATATAAGAAGAAATCTGATTTTATTGCAATTTTATCTTTATTAAAAAAAAATACATACAAAAAGAGCATTATTTTAACAAATAAAGCCTGATTGCGAATCAATAATTCAAATCACAGTTGTTGAATATTTTAAATCTAAATTTTATTGTTATTTTCATCTATAGAAAGTTTTACTGCTATATGAATCATCTAAAAAAAACAACGGAAAATTGATGTAAATTTGGGCATATTTACTGTTCGTTCTTAAGTTGCTTTAAGACTCCTTCGTGTATAAGGAACACTTACTACATTATTAAGTTAATTATGAGTATATCGAGGCATTTTGACCTGCTAAAGAGCACATATAAAGTTAATTAATATCCTAACAATTAATGTTTATTATTTACTAACAAAGAGAAAAGATAAACTGCGTCTTGCCTCTTCGCTATCTACCATACATCATTATTTGGAGGAAATATTTGGGAATTCCGTTTTATTTCCTTTTGTAAAGCAGAGGAATAGCAAAGTAGAAAATAATGAATGTCGGTGAGTCTTATAATTGGCTTCAACATCTCCATTCGATACAATAATAGTTAATTAGCATTCTGGTGAATTCCAAACCGATCCCTGCGTATATAGTGCGCTTTGTATTTTACTACACCTTCATTTATAATGAAGCAGCCAACGGTAGGCAATACTAGTGATGGTGATGGTGGTGGTGGTAGTAAAGTGGACGTAAAGCCCAAACCAACAAATACTCATTAGAGAAAGCCGAATACAAACTGTAAAACAGGCTTGAAAATAAAACAAGACAGAACACGCATGGTACATTCTTTGAAGGATAATACATTCTTGTTTTGAACAATTAATATCAATAAAAGTCCCGTCAAAGATTTACGATCTACACCATTAACAAAATAAAAGGTATCGATTCATTTTGTCTAAAGTTCGAGTCTTAATATTTGTCCGAATTTTTCGGTTTTAATCTCTACATGATAAGCGACCAACTTTACTCGCTAGGAGTATAAACTCTAGTGTTTTGGTTGGGTAAATTCAACTATCACAAGTGTAAAGCAGACGTTATTGTAAACTTTAAACTATTTTAAAGTGGCTATCGGTGAAAGTATAAAATTGTATTATGTTTAGATATTTTCGAAGATATTTTCAAAACTTTCAACTGATTGCCAACAAATGACTATTTGAAATATTTTGCTGATTCTGGAAAATTCTCTTAGTTTTCTTTTACGTAAAAGTAAATTCACTATGAAATTCTCGATTTATTGCAACTAATAGTAGCAAATAGAGAAAATCGTGTAGATTTTCTGATGACTGTAATTGTATTTCTATTGGTCTCCATTCATCTGAAAAGCAATCCATCTTACACAATTTCCGTTCAGTAGGAATCAAAGACCAATAAAGATTGCCTGTATCTGCCTTTAGATATGTGTGTATATAGTATATATATAGATGTGAGACCTTTTTCTCTTTTCCCTTTAACTTTTCTTTCTAAAATACAATAGATGCTAACACAATTTCTATTAAGCAACCAATGAAGTGTCTTATCATCGTTGTTCAGTGTTCGCGAAGGCTTGGTAATTTCATATCACTAACCTAATTCACTTCTGATTAGATTCTGGATGGGTGGCCAATAAATTGACTAGAGACTTGATCCATTTCTCATCGCTAACTTCATTGCTGTCTCGGGATCCAAACGAATAGGATTTCATAGCAAAACGGTTAGTCACTTTATTTCAAGACCAATTCTCTAACATACAATCATTGATTAAGTTAATAAGTCTTGTTATTTCATCGATTTGTTTTATCATTATTAGATATTTTACAATTTGTATTTTTCCATTGTTTACTATTATTTCTATTTTATAAAACAGTAAAGTTTATCATAATAAAATTTAAGTCCACTCAATTAACGTTGTACATCTGGCATAAAATAAAGAAATAAATCAGACTTAAAGTCGGCGATAAATAAAACCGCAACTTACAGGTAATTAGCAATAAACATTAAAGTTATATAGAAACAAGTCAAATTATCCTCCATACAGTTTGAAAATGTTCAACACAACCGTTGGGAATCGAACCTAGAACGTCTACTTGCCTTGCAGACATGTTTCCAATTACACCACAAAGAAGTCTACTTATTTCAAGATTGTATTTAGACTAGACATGAAAATTTGCTGAATTGTCCATTAATGGTAAATTTGTGGATTCGTTTATGACTTTAAAACAAAAACAAGTTGATATTTCTAGAAAAAGAGGTGTAAAAAATGGAGTATTAAAGTTAGGAGACATTCCAAACAAGCATATGATATAAATAATATTTATACAATGGCAGGTATAAAATATTAAAATTGTTCTGCAGAAATCTACAATCGTTCTCATACGATAGGGACAAAAGCGTTGTAACTGTGTGAAACTCCTAACCCATAGGGGTGTGTAACTGTAAACACCTAACATAACTGATATGGATGATATATGAGTTGAAAATACAACACATATACATATTTGAAATAAAGAATCTGCGTGTAGATGTTTTAGGAATAGTTTATGTATACGACACCCCGTTATCGCAGTTTTTGTTGTTGCTTTTGTTGCTAAGCGTAAGCTACCTACAACAACGCTTAAGAAATTGGCATACGTTTGATAGAAATGTCGTTTAAATTCATGTTTCTGATTTGGTTAACTATCGATAGATTCATAACACTGTTGTTACGTTAAAATGGTAGTTTTAGATGTTAATAGATTATATTGACACTAACGATGAGTATAACGTTTTAAATTCACTATTTTGAAGCTTCCTTAAAGGCATCATTAGCCTTTTCTTTGCTTCAAACGTCATTTTTATAATGAAGCTGTTAAAACATTAACTTCAACGATTTAAAAGATTTCAGTTTGGAATTAAAATTTAAAACGAAAATCAAACAAAACAACCATAAAATTCCACTAGAGCAAACTAATAAAACTATTATTATCCTCTTAAGACTTTTACTTGCCCTTTGACAAATTTTTTATTATCACTACTACAAGTGGAATTGTTAAAAAAAAATTAATTTCGAAAGCACTCACCGGCCAGCCGTCCATAACGTTGGAACATTCTTTCCACATCCGTTTTAGAGCACTGGAATGTGTTCAGATTGCCAACAAAAACTCTAGAGTTTACTGCTTGAGGATCTTGTGAGTTTGTCTGGTTTCCTACCTTGCTCATCTTCATCTTGGCGGATTGTCTGTAAAAGAGAAAACGATATTTTGTTAATTAAGTAATTGAAATTGTTTCAACTCTGGATTATATCAACTGGAAGTTTATTTTATTTTAATTAATTACTACAACATACTATGTATTTATTAGAAGAAATAAGTCTTTGATGAAGTGATGTGGTATAATATCGTCACAATTTCTATTGTTCTATAATAATAGTCGTCGGATAGATTTGCCTAGAGCATTTTACTATTACTTGTTCAGTTTAAGTTTGATAATTTTGCTGCTAAAGCTTTCACGAACAGAGATATAACTATTTTTGAGATGCTCCTATAAAGTATTTATGAAAATACAATTAGCTACATGAAAATGAAATCTATAAAGTTTCAAGTTTGTTAAATTTAAAATGAATTGAAATTTTAATGAATTGCATACAATAGTAGTAATTGTTCGTTTCAATCTAGATGAATCTAATTTAGTATTTCTTTCTTTATTCAGCAATGCAAAAAGTAAAGAAGCAATCAATACAAAATGATGAAAACTGTTTTTTTTTTTGTTTTGTTGATAATAACAAACGTAATTACAACCTATATTGCCAATACGTATGCAGATTGAGTCATAAATAATCTATTATAGTTAAGTTGACAAATGTGTTATTATCCCAATGTCGAAGCTATTACAAATATCTGTAATTGTCTCATCATAATTCGGACAATGCCATAATTCAATATAATTTATGGCACATTATTGAAATCCATATTCCTAATTTATACGAAAACTAATAATACGAAACCAAAAAAGCTGATTCAACGTCAATAACTTCTTCAAGATTATGGACTTATACATCGGCTATCTACCAGAGCCTATCATAGAAGTTTCCCTACAACATTTTCCATAATAACGGATGTTTCACTAGATCTATAACGTACAGTTAAATACAATACTGTAAGTATTGTTCAGCGTATCTGTAGGTATTCTACAATAACATGGTTACAAGGCATAATCAGTTTTGATATTGATATAATTCTATTTATATTTCGTCTATTATTTTAATTAAATATTATTAAAGTCTACATTTTATTTAGTCTAACAAAAGGTTTAATTAATTATTGAGACGAAACGAAAAAATTGTACCGATTGAAAACAAACGATCCGTTTGCACATTTCAAATTTGTTTTGTTTTGTTTTAGTTAAAGGATAATTAAAGGAGTCTGTTGTCAACAGATGCTCAAATATCTGCATCACAAACCAGTCACTATATATGAAGGTTTTTTTTGTTTTGTTCTCTATATATATAATAATAGTATGTAGAGAAATAAAGGAAAAATCTCTGATTGAGATTCAGGTAGTGTACATACATGTATAGACGAACACTGTATCTGGATTTTAGCCTTTAATTACGTACATGCATCCTATTTTTGTTCTCTCTTTCTTTCATGTATATAGATTTTACAATATGTTCTTATTACAAACAGCTGTAACACTATGTAGAATCTGCATTAAAATACTGTAGGTATATGCCTAGATGTATATAGATAGTATATAGTTGGGGCAATCTAATGTATTGCCTTATATTGGGTTATACGAGTAGCGTTTAGAATGAGAATACAAGAGCAAAATAGACGACTATCGAAGCCTTTAATGTTTGTTAATGGGGATCTTTACGGATGCCAAATTGTATCTTCGCTTAGTTGGAGTTTAGAACGATTCAATGTTTAACTATTATGTAATGGGTTATAGATTCCTCTTTGAAATCGTACATAATATTGGGAAAATGTTGAAAACTAAATTTGTTTACAATACGATTTGAAATTAAACAAAATCTGTATGTGTTGAGATGAATATGATGATTTTGACCTGTTGGACAAAATCGACTAATTATGTTAGACACTGTTGTTAATATCTATGTTTGTGTTGATAAATTGGATTTAATCATATTGTTACGGTGATTAAGCATGTTTATTGAATATTGTGGTGTATAGTTTCAGAATTATTTGAAATGTGATGGAATGCAATTTCAAAATTTTGTATCTCTTCTTACAATACGATTTTATTCGAAATAATAAAAGCTAAAGATTGTGTTTGGATATTTCGACTCACATCTATATAAAATAGACTCAACTCTAAACAAGATTCTGTCTTTTATTGGCAATATTGACTTTATAAAGTCTGTCAGTCAGATTTACACGTTTTTATTACACTATTATTTATCTATGATCTGATTCTATTATCTAATTGGATCAAAAATCAATCGGTTTTGTTGAATTAACAGTTGTAATAGCAAAAAGGATTCAAATCTACATATATATGCACACATAGTAAACATTTACTGTCCATACGTGACTTCATTTTTACAAAAGAATCTAGCTGGAATATTGTAAGGTACGTTTTGGTTGTGTATCTTTAAAAATTTATGATTCTTTGTTCAAATTAAACTACTTTGAGTTTGGAAACGTGTTCTGCAACTTTTGCGGTATATTCAAGATGATCATTGCATTCATTCATAATCAAGTGGATCATCAAAATCTGATTGAATTTTATCAGAAATCGGTTTTTGATCGTAATTTTCATTCTATACATGTGTAACAATATGCTGATAGTACCTACTTAGTAAATGTAATTGAATTTTGGATAATGTTTATCAATCTTCTCTATAATGTGTTTCCATTCTCAATTTATTTGTCGGTAAAAGTAAGTTGAGAAGTTTACTTTAGAAAACGCTCTAATGTTTTCCCGTTACCTACTGTTAGGTATTTGTTAATTTCGATGTTTCAGTGTCAGGAAATCAGTCATCTTTAGTTTATAAAACTGAATGTTTACTATAACTTTCTTACTGGTAACATTTTAATCTAAAAGTTTGTTTGTTTCTAAGTATAAATACTTTTTGTTTTAAAGAGTATTAACTTTTGTTCAGTTAAATTAATTTAATTGTTGTTTTATTAATAGAGAAACTTTCATTTTGAATCGATTATACCAGTGACCAAATACGGAATTTGCAATCAATTATAGAAACTGTCACTTATGAAAGATGACTTTAAAGCTGACCGTTGGACCGACATTGGATAATTTCTGTTGGACAAGCCACACGCCATGCAATATAATTTATAGATATCCAAAATGGATGTTACCCAACAGTGGGATGCATAGTTTTAACTATACTAGAATACAATATGGCACCAATTATAGTCAAATGTTAATTGATTTCTGTTAACGCTATACTAGTCCGATAACTGTTGAAATTCTACATATAAGTGAACAAACAAGCGATAACTAAATTTTGTGTGAAAACCCACCACGCACGGAACGCAATGCGTAAGGGCCCGGACGTTTAGGGGGCCTAGTAATAGGAGTTATTGGAGTATTGTAGTAAATAAAAATCTTATAGAAAATGGGGTCCCTTGAATATTTTCGTGTAAGGATCCAAAATTCATAATTACGCTACTGCAACTAACACCATCCAGCAATCTTCTTCTAAACACAACTTTACTTGTGGTAGGTAAATAGTGAGCTTTCTTTTTCAAAAAAAAATAAATTTATTACACGGTAAATTTGATTTATGTAAATGTCTGATTTTATTTGGCAACCTTCCTTTCTTCAATAGATTTTCTTTGAAATATTAGCGATTTACGATGATTACACTATACGAAAACAAAAAATTTATTTCTGTGTGAGAGAAATATTACATGCGTACCGAAGGTCAGTTAGGATTACAAATTGTTTATTTAAATTGAAAATTTTGATGAAAGAACGGCAAACACTCAACTACTTTGTAGATATTTGATACTCCCAAAATTCCTGATAATGTTGTTCATCCTGTTTTTTACAACCGAAGTTAAAAAACAACATCCCAAATTTATTGCCAAATTACAAACAAAAACAACTTTCTCTTCTATTTTTTTTTCTTTGGTTCAATACGCATATAGACGAATATTTGGAGAACAAGAGACAACAAAACTGGTAAATTGAGCAGTTCAGATTTGGAAATTGTCATTTGGACCGATCTTAAAGTATATCAGGATTCAAACCGGGAGGGGACCGCAAAGTTTTAACACGGATCAGTCGTCCCTCTTGATATTTTCATTTATACAGACAAACTATTGGATAGTTTCGTTTCATTATTATTATTATTATTTACTACAAATTAAGGAAATTGTAAGATTAGCATGACTAAATGGTCACGCCATAATCTTTGTCATTTTGAAAATTACTGTTTATTTTTCTGTTGCGTGCTTTATAATTAATTAATACATTGGTCTCTCATGTGACAACAACTCAACTGATTCGACAACACGAAAAACCTAATAATTTTTCTGTACAGCAAGCTTATTTACAACATGTCATATTATTAGAAGAGAAAGAAAATAAAAAACCTTGGAAACATATGCTCTTTTTATAAATTATATACACACACAACATATATTCGACTGGAATTCCTGTCACTACAACTGATATTGTTGATATAACAAAATAAATCTCTAATATAGTTGCCGGTATTTTGTAAGAAACCAGTGTTTTTATAAATGACACGGTTTTTTTTTGTAGCCTATAATAAATTAACGGTATGACTATTCTCAACATAGATGAGACTCCATTCATCATTTAATTCAGAAAAGTTGAAATTAAAACTTAAAAATACCTGAATGTGGTCGTTAGTTCACTCGCTAGAGAGTCCGCAAGCAGTGTTTTTATAGTTGAAAAGATGCAGCAATTTTCATATGCTGTTGCATTTATAGAACAATTCATACAGCTCTAGCTCCTTAGTGACTACTAGGGTATTTCTTTTCATTAATTTTAATGTTGTACCTACTGTAACCGTAATAAATTTTGAATTTCTATATAAAGTTGAAAAACTAAAAACAACACTCATGTTTCCCAAACAATATCCGACAGTTTTCTCGCATAATCACGCAAAAACGGCTGATTGCTCCAATTAACGGACACTCAGGTATAAATTATGGATGGAATTGGTAGTGAATATTCAAATGTTGTTATAAATAAATATTTTGTTCATTTCTGGTCTTTATTTCACATTAATTTTTCGTGCTGGTCGAACATGAAATTTATCTGATTATTTAAAATCAATCGATTACCGTCGATATGTTTTACAGATTTTTTTATTTGTTTTTATATTTATTCAACACCTGTTGTCGACGTGTTTAAACAATTATAAATTGTCAATATTTTAAATAAAAAATATGCGTTTAATTTGACATATTTACAACAGGCAGCATATTCAACACCGCACAATTATTATCAACTACCTGTTTCGTTATAGTTCAATGATTGTGTGTTTAAAGGTTTTCTTTTTTAAGTGTAAAGTAGGATGTCTTTCATAACAATTGATCAAAGATTTTGTCTTCGTTGCCTTTAATGAAATTTCCCTATTCATTTTCTTTGGTAATCAGTAATGCGTGCGCTATTAACAAGCGACAATATTTAACCTTCCTGTTACTAAAAGGAATGTTTATTATTTATGTGTGAATCAACAACAATAAACAAAAGCTGTTCTATTGCCTTTGAATTGTATTTGACACTATTTCCACTTTAAAACAGTTAAACTGTGTTATACTTCTTGGAGGAATTTCATTTAAACTAAAAGCAATAACAGAAACAACACCAACAGTAACAATGGCAAAAGATCGATTGTATTTATCAAGTTTTATTGGTTTTTCCATCTATCTGAAATGTAGCTGACATTAAAAACTTCCAGTTGGTGGGCAAGTCGTTCGATTTCTTTATTCGTTTAATGAAATCTAGAACGCTATCAGCAGGTGAGAGTATGCTAAAATTGTACAAGCACCGTTTTTCAGATATTTTAAATTCAAATACGCGCCGCTCACAATTTCATTATGCACCCACAGTGTGACAGTGACGAATACGCTGATGATACCACTGGTGTGCGTTTAAGACAAATATCGTGCTTTAGCCAATCCTATACCCACCGTGGAACCTAATTTTGTAAGACTGCGACAAGCTCCATATTTCCTGCTACATTTCTTGATTGAATGATATGAAAGTGGCGACGGCAGGCAAATGTAGGGGATAAAGCGTTGGTTCTAGTTGAAATACGTAGGTAGGCAGGCGTAGGTGAGTAAGATCGAGCACAAAACGTAAATAGTGAAAGCTGGAAAATCATCTGTTCTCTTTACTTCATTCGATGTCACAATGTTGCCAGAATAGAAGGGTGGTGGAGCCTGTCGGAATAGGGATGTAGGGATTTTGTTGGATTTGTCTTATTACTACCGGTAGTGTAGGAATTTGACGATCTGACTAGAGTCTAAAAGGAATTACCCTAGAGAGACGCACGTGCTAGAATTAATAGCAGGTGAACGTGTGGAAATTGCTGTGCGAACAAGATTGAGGAGAATTTGCAAAACGTAAATGGAAATCAAGTGTGGCTTATCACGTTCGTTTTTTTTCGCATTTAAATTGTTACCAAAAACCAATCAAGATGCCTTTGAAATTATCGTACGACGTAAGTAGTTATTTTATTAGGGATAAAGTCGTAAAAACGACAATTTATTATACTGCCTGCATTCGCATATTATCAGTTTTAATACTACAATATTCCCTTATCATCGATTTAAATTCATTTTTGCAAGATGATGGCGTACTGTAATAAAATTTTAATTTTTTTTTGTTCTTTTTTCTCTTTAGAGAAAATGTCGAGACACAATTATGGTTGTAGCGTTGTCATCGTCATCGTTTACTAGCTAATTTGGTCGTCGTGTGAGTGTAGTCTTTAAAAGCTAATCTCCTACGGGCTTTCTGTTCGTTCTTTTTCTCTTTTTGATATAAGCAGTTTATCGTTTTAACCTCAATGGAGTTTGCTTCTTTTGTATTACAGTAGATGCCTTGAAAGCGGTCCAGAAAATATAAAGAGTGAAAATTGTACGTGTCCCGGTGGCGGAAACTAAATTCTTCACTTGTATACCTTTTATCATTCTATTGACATTCTTTGTTCGTCCGTAATGTTTACGGATCATTTTAAACAATATAAGTAAATTTGATAAGCGACAATTGACTTCTTTAAAACAAAAGAAATTTCGTTTTTGTCTTGGAAACCAGAAAATTGATTTGTCGACGATTTGAGGAAGCTAAAATATTTGTTATTGCACATAAATGTAATAAAATGCCTAAGCGAATATTGTTTATGTAGATGTTGGTAATAAAGTTGGGTGTCAGTTGAGCACATATGTCACATATGCTACTTTGCGGTTACCCATCCAGATTTTAACCAAGTTTACAAGTATTAATATATAAAACTAATAATAAAATGCTGTTGTTTGATTTGAATAATTTTTGAACGTGAACTTTTTGTTTGGTAGATATTTATGGAAAACACCATATGGTCAAAAATTCCATTTTCGGTTTATAACAGTCGATTTCCCTACTAATCGCGGTATTCCACGCTAATTTGGTTAGTGCTCCGGGAGTTGTTTTGTTATTGTATAAATTTACATGCCCTAGTCCGGAAGCAATGCTAATATAACAGTAGGTTCATGTGCAATTGAAAGAAAAACTTGTTAACATAAAACATTGATGCTGTTATTACATCAATTAATGAAAGCAGCCGATGTAATTTATTTGTTCAATAATAAGAATTTAAAATTTATATTAAAATTTATGAATGTAGTTATAAGAGAATGGCATAAATCTAGCAACTGTTCAAGATTAGAGTGGTTGGTACAAATGAATTGCTTAATACACACATATAAGATAACTTCAATTAAGCGTTGTATCTACCGAATGGGCCTATTAATAAGTCATCCCAAAAATTACATCTCCTCGACCTTGTCGACAAATTAACAAGCTAAGATCTTTCTCACATGATGTAATCTATGTTACGAATATATCTAGATATAATGAGGCACATATATACGTTCCACTCTAGATAATAATATTTGAACGAAAAATGTCCCACAAAATATCGTGAATCATCTTGAAGATTTGCCAGTTAATATGCGTTTGTGTGTGTGTGTGTGTATGTTGTATACCTATATGCAAATGTTCTAAATACCCACACAACTATGACTAAGACGTTTATATGTATATTTTTCATACTGTGTGTAATTCGTACGAATTATGGAGGTCAGATTTTATTTAAATTTTCCATACAATGCGGAACACGCTATACAAATTGGCTCGAATTCATTTTCATTTTGTACAAACACAGACTTTGTGACTTGTGGTATTTTGCTAAAATTGAAAGATGTGAAAATTCAATAAAATGGGTAGTGGAACATTATCAAAACGAAACGAAGGATTTAAAAAAAAAAAAAAGAATGTTTAATATATAGCGAAAAGAACAGTTTAAATTTACCATGAATTTCGAATATCTGATATTCTGTTTTTATGAATTTTTTTCTACAAACCTAAATTACTTCAACAGATGGGTAGAAACGTTATCACTTTGGTCAATATAATTAAATTTATTAACATAAGGCCGTTCCTATATAAAGATCAATAGATTCATGCAATTTTTTCCATTTAAACGACGACTGTGGTGGTGGTGGTCGTGTAAACTTGAATCGCCTGGAACAATAGTCAAAATGAAAGGCAAACGGGGCAAAAAGTCTTGACATCTCCGATAGCCTTTTGTTTAAATTGATTCGGCGGCAGCGGAATTTAATACCATTCCAAAGCTCTGTAATTGTAAAATAGACGGAGCAATCGTTTTCAATGCGATCTGTTCGATTCGATTTTATATGGATGAGAGGATGGTTGTAGTGGTAGTTGTGTAACGACGACAACGACATTCATCTCATTTCATTTGCTAGTTTTTCTTGGTATAACCATGTATACTTATAATAGTAGGTACATATATTATGTGAACATTAAAAATCGTAAAAATCGAATAGTTAAACTTATAACGTTGCATTTGTTCGACTCCACTGAATCCTCCAGGCACTGAATCTCGATTCTCAATGGCATATTTTTTGAATAGTATCCTTATTCGCGTATAAATATCTGCATAATGAATTTTACCGCTACATTTTTCCATTTGCTTCGTCTAGAAAATAAATTTCATAACATTTAACTTCTACATGAATTGAGAATTCTCAATTTTATTTGTATTTAAAATTCTCCATGCTATCTATACCGACATTGAATCAACGATAATATTTATTATTTACAGTCTGAAAGTAGATAAGTTTCATCCATCTTCTACCAACAACTATCTTTATTTATAAGTTTTGTTTAATTTTTTTTTTATATTTTTGTACAATTATTAATCAACACATAATCAGTTGTAATATTTACCACATACCACACTAACAGTATGATCTCTGCTTGATCTTGTCTATTTTTAGCACGGATAGGTTGGTAATTGATCGCATCGTAATAACATGTCCACTAGTGAGAGAAGCCCAGCTGTGTTTCACGCCCGATGATTGATTGCTTTCTAATTACATTATTCATTGATGATTGACATGTTCTAGTCCACTATGGGGGGTGAATTTTAGCAGGTTACTTATTCACATATACATGCATACACATGTATATACATACATCCATACATCATACATACATAGTTCCATACATCTGCATATGCACACACATACATATTCAAATTAGTGATGCATTTTGGATATTACAACAGTTCAGCTATGCCAACTATCCATTGTTGCATATGTATCTGCAGTGAATATGATGATATTGTTAGTCCCAGGGTTATGTTTATTCGAAATGTATGTATTGATCAGCAATTGTAGTCAAACTATAAGGATAATTGGCAATAAGTTGAAACAATGTAAGTTTATATTTAAATAGAACCCTTAAGAAATATCAAAACCCGTCCCAACTACATACTAGCAAAGTTTAAATTTGATTGTTAGCGTCAATTGTGCTGGAATTAACTTATTGGAAATTATTGAAAATTTCTAAAAATCGTAGTTATGTAAACTAAAACGTCAACCTTAAGTTTGCCTTGTGCCAAAGAATTAATCTTTAGTTGTTGAATTATTAACATTCATCACATACGGATTAAGTTTGATTAAAATTATAAATATCATTTCAAAAATACAAATAAAATATGACGTAGATTAACGAAAACTTATAAATTTGGCACAAGTTTATAAAATAGATAAATAACCTAAATTTATTTGCAGAAAATCTGTATAGAGATTTTTACAGGTAATATGCATGTGATTTTTTTGTTTTAGAAAAAAAATCTTAACATTATTAGAAATCTATTAAAAACTCTGACTATGACAGTGTACTTGTACTATACTTGGAAACTTTATAAAAGCCGTAGGTAGCCAAGTTTGGATTGTGTTTAGTGAAGTTTACAACTTGAATCGAGTCTCAAGTTCGTTCTTTTAACGTAACAATGACTCCAATCTAAATCATCCATCATTCTCCATAATCCAAACTGATGTCAAAACCGTGACTTTGAACGAGAGACGCTCCTCTAATCCAATTTCACAACAATATTACCTTCTTTTTTTCAATTTAATTCCACTACACAATATTTATCGTATCTGTATACAGTTTTTGGTTTGAAATTTGTTCAAAATTCACACACAAGTGTTAATTTCACAATAGAATAACTTGGAAAAAGCAGGGGGATGATGGTGGAAGGAAAATTACATTAAACATATTTCAAAATTAAGTCTGTTAGAAGGCATTTAGTTTCAAGGCAATTTTCTACTCATGCATAGATATACCACCCCCTTCTAAGTAGTCAAGTCAGGCAACTCAAACACCAAGCTTTATCTTCTTAACACCTAAAACTTGAATTGTAGCCCGGGCTTAGAGTCGATTGAATGGGAAAATTGGACCGTTTAGAGCACGATGAAATGGTCCAATAAGCGGTTAGTGCGTCATACACCAACGACCGCGTTTCAAGCTTTCCCCATCCCTTACCTTCGTTATCTTAGCGTTTTTTTTATTATTATTATTATTTCTACGTTATCTATAACTACGAGTTGAGAGAAGTGAATAAATTAGATGAAATAACATTAGATTTTAAAACATTAATTATATTTTAAGCTTGAAATTAAATACGGAAGAAATTGAAATTTATAATATCATTAAAGATCAACAAAGTATAAGTCTCAACATATCAGTGGAAGGATTTGTAAATGAGAGCTTGTATAGTGGCAACCTTTTAAGCATCTACTGCCTACTTTAAACACTTGTGTTATTATAAGCCGATTAGAAGGAAAGTTTAGTGTTTGTATTCTATGCCTCAGAAATACGTAAGTATCAAATTTCCAAAGTTTAAGCGAAAGACAAGAGTTCTCAAGTGGTTTGCGTGAACCAGTAAGAATATGTAAGTGATGGTATATATTGAACGAGATGTGGCCTGATTTTAAGGTAGTAAATCGATGATTATGCAAAAACAAAAAACGAGACAAAACAAAAAACTTTAATCAGTTTTTTGCCGGTGATTGTGCGAACTTACTTTTGATTCGTTTTGCTCTTTTGAGCACTCGAGGTGGTCTTGTTATTAAGTTCCAGAATATCCATCCATTAGTTTTATAACAGTCTGTAACAAAAAAAAAATAAAGTACAATTTTATAAATACAAGAAATCCAATAATGTTGCTTTGAGATAAAGTTATTAGGTTAGAGTTTCAGAGTTAAAACAAGATTAGTGATAATGATTGCTTTCACAATAAATTGACTTTTAAAATTTCAAACTTTTCTTTATGCTTGATGATTTCGAAAGAGAACAGCAGGTATTGGTGATCTACATACACTACTCTTATTTATAAATCTACGCTGTGAAAACCGCATTCCAGTATTGTCGTTAATTTACGAATATTTCAGAAAAGTTCTAATGTTGTTTGGATTAAAGACATCTCACCTAGATTAGAATGTTTATAAAGCAACAAACATGTAGGAAAATTTGGCAGAATAATACTGTTACAGGAAAATAAAGTTTTGCAGATTGGGAAGCGGTGTTCTACGTAAATACGTCTTATTATAACTGAAAGAATTGCTGTAAAGACGGCAGGATTGTTCTGTTAATAATAGATAAGTATTATAGAAAATAGAGGGACAGTAAGTGGAATAAATTCATCCCCAAGGAGACCATTGTTTTCACGAATTGATCCAATACAATAGAGATAAATTTCTATAGAGAAGTCTTTATAATTTTTTTTTTTGTTTTGTTGGCAAAATATAAACTAATCGTTATATAAGGTATATAATAGAATGGTATTTCTTAAGGAAGTTTGAACTTCATTATAAACTAAAGTTGTCAGCCAATTTTACAGATAAAGGCATTATACAGCTGAAGTTCAACAAAGGCCAATAAAAGTGCGGTTAGAAGGCCGGTTAAATTCAATACACACAAAAGGCTAAGAGGGAATATGGGAAGTGAAAGAAAGATAAAGCTGGTCATATTTGAAACTTTCAACGAACTCATATGCGCACCTCATTCGGGATATACGATAAAGAATTATTAGTGTTTGAGAATAATGATAAAATCTGAAAAATTGGTTTCTATTTAACTTAATAATTTTTGGTCGATTTATCAAAAGTTTACACAAAAATAAATTTTGAATTCAATCTAAAATAACTGAAATTTATTACACTAATCCTACATTAACGGTTACGTCTTGTACAATTAATTAATGGACTATCATTTCCAGACAAACCGACCAAAAAAAGATTGTGTTGCAGCTTAAAATTAATAGCTTTCTGGTTGGTTGGACATTAATGAGTTTTACAACATTGCAACCAGTTATTTTGAATCAATTTAAATTATTTAGTGTTGATGGTTGAGAATAATTGAGAGGCCCCACATATTTGTGGGTGTTTCTACACCTGAAATTGATGATTTTGTACCAAAATTCTCTGATAGATTTTTTTAATTTGGAAATCATTAACATATGGTGGTTAGGAAGACTGCGAAAATCTCATGTCATTCGAATTAGTCAACTGCACGTTATGAGTAGGCTATTATTAGCATATTACACATTCACTTTAATACAAACACACACACACAAAATTTGAAATAATGATTTCTACTTTGTGGTAGAGGATGATGATGATGATGATGATGATAATGAT
The DNA here is from genome assembly GCA_037414755.1 of Lydus trimaculatus. Lineage (NCBI taxonomy): Eukaryota > Metazoa > Arthropoda > Insecta > Coleoptera > Meloidae > Lydus > Lydus trimaculatus. Next base: position 56,395 of record JAZBGY010000247.1, on the reverse strand, counting down.
CCGATTTTAGTGATGGATCGATAGAAGGCTTTCGTGCCGATGTTGTTAGCGTTTTCATAAATGACGGTGAAGTCTTTGAACTTCATTTAGATGAACTCGAATATCACCAATTTCAAAATGTTATACAACATTTTTTTTATTCGTTCAACCAAAAAGTAAAATAAAGAATAAAAGAGTGACTTTTATTTTAATACAGTAATTTACGGCAAAAAAATCGTTGTTGTATATCGGAAAATTAGATTAGTGTCGGGTCGTTGGTTTAAATTTTACGCTATCTAGTCTTTTAAAATCTTAATGAAAAATTGTTAATTATCTTTCTAAATATTCGTAAAGCTGGAATTCCAAGGCCGTTGGTTTCTATATCAGACTTACAATTAGTGGCGTAAATAGAGAGCACACTTCTAAAAAGGAACGATATTATCCTTGAAGGGATAAGCGACATTCTCTCACAAATACAACGTAAATTAAAAATTTATAGCTTTAGTAGGATTCTTTACTGCAGTGGTCCTTCGCGTTTCCTATTCAATTTTTTATTTTGCGACTTCAAGACGAATATTAAATTTTCATACATTAATTATTATCATCATCATCATCATCATCCATTATTTTATGTCGTGTTGTGCTAAAAGAAGAGATTTGACTTATTAAAAACCAAAAAACTCATTATTATACAAATTTACAAAGAGAATGTCGTAATTATGAGGGGAACATTTCGAGAATCAACGTGTTATAGAGTCGATTAAATCTTAAATGTATTGTAGTCAATATTTCAACTGTCTGAAATTCTGTTATGTATATCTAAATTGTAAATTTTCGATAACAACCACTACGATTATTAACATGTTATTTACATACGTTCGCGTGTCCATCGGTCATCTGATTTTTTCGACTTGTTAGCACATTAATCCAAATTTATTAACATTAGAATGGGACGGTAGAGTAGCAAATCATTAGAAAAACAATAGTATGAATGTCTCTTTAACAATTCAAAAGTGTACAGATAAGTACAACATATTCGAACGTATATATACAGACACGATAAGTTATCTGCAGAACCTCTGCATGTATTGCCGTACAACTTCCTTTTAAAACGAGAGGGTTAGCTAGTAAACACGCAAAGATGTGCATAATAATTGGTGGTAGTGGTGGTTGGTGGTTGGTTAGTGGGGTAGGTGCAGCCCCACTTCTATACATTTCACATGAAAATAAAACCGAGACGTTCCTTCGAGTCGCGTGCAAAAATCCACTCTATATTATACAAAAAGGGTGGTTGGTGTATATACAGTAGTTGATGGTGCATCGTTTGTGTGCCTCGCCCCATTACTAGACGGCTATATAAGACTTTCTTACTGACTAGTAGATGTGTCATGCAAAAACTTATCTGATAGAGCATGTTTTTTAGTGAATTTTCTTCAACTCTTTCAGCTCTGTGTGTTTTTTGTTTTTGTTTGTTAACTTCTTTCAGTTGAAATTAATTGTCAGCACAAATTCTTCCAGTTACTACCACTCACCTTAGATAGCCTGAAAGTATTGATCTATTTGGAAGTTTTGCTTATAATTAATTAGATCTTGCCAGGATAAGATTACAAAAAATTATATCCAAAAGTTCGTTGCAGGTTAAGTTAATTAACTCTGTTTTGTTGGTAAGAAATTTTTTATCCATGAAACGACAAGATCTTTGTAGTACGCCTATTATAAATAAACTTGTGTTATAATTTTCTTTGTGGATTATTTAATTTGAAGAAAAACGATCATTTAAACTAAATAGATTTGACGTATATATGCGAGTACCAATAACAGTTGACATCCGGCTTTTAGATAAATTCTCATAAAAGTCACACATTCTCGATTATTTGACTCATAGTATGAATGGAAAGACGAGATTTTATTGTCTGATGGAACATAACAAAAGATAGAAAGTCTGTGTTAATGCTTGAATATTGGTGGAAGCTTTGAATCCAACACAAATTCCCTGTTAGGAATCATATTGTTTTGAGGAAATTTACACATTCAGTTAAGCTTTAGGCATCTTTGACTCTGTTTTTTTGTTGTTGTTGTTGTTGTTGATTATTGTGGAAATAGTAATAAGACACGTGGTTGTTTTGAATCGCAAAACGGATGCATAATTATCCCAATTCCATGTGTTAGAATAGTAGAGATAAGATAATAGAATATTGTAGTAATGCACATTTTCAAAGGAATAAAATTATTGCTTTGGGACATTTCTGTTTCCATTGTTGTAGTAGTATTGTCGTAAAACTAAGATTAGTTCTCGCTTGATAATGACTATACAGAGAATCTCTTAATAACGATACTAACAGCATTATAATTATATGAAGATTTGTAAAGATCATTTTATGCATATTTTTCACTAAATTTCTAGACTTGCTACTATTGTTAATTTAGGATTATGGTCGGTTTATGGAAACTTTAAACTAAAACCATATACATAGTAGCAGACATCAAATAAACTGTACAATGTCCAATCATTTCAGTTCAACGAACAAAATATTCATTGATGAATAGAATGTTAGCCGGTTAATGCTTCAGTTAAGTAATTTACCAACTAAAATCTTATTTTTATGCAAATACATTAATCTATCCACCTGTAGGGGGTAGTTGATCTACAGTACGTATTGGTGAACGGTTAACCGATCAATTTACGAGTAATTCAAATGAAATTATCCCTTATTATACCTCACTTCCTTCGTCAACTTTATTCAAATGTACGTAGTTTTAAAAATTCAAAACGCTATGTATAATGAATGATCTAATTAGAATTTGCGCATATTTTATTATATACGACGCTTTTTTTTCCATGAAAATCATTAATATTGCATAAAATTTCAATGAAAATAAATTATTTTTGATGTATATCAAAAGATATTTTTACGTTTAGCGTGTATTCCGTGTATCTTAAGATTGTTTTTATTATTTTAACTTCTTTCACCAACAATCAAACGTAGAAATTGTGTATACGTGATGGTGATATTTTTAACAAATTTATGTAAATTTTTGTAATAATCCATGCAACTTTAATTTCATTTATAATAATATCGTTGAATTTGTTGGTTAAATCATTAATATAGGGAAACCGGAAATTAATCTTTGTTATACTTCTGCTGTTAAATTACTCATAAAACTATTTTCATCGTAATTTTTCTGCAAACTAACAAGTTTTTTTTGGTGTTTTACCTACGCTTTCAAATGTAGAACAATGAGTTCAGGTAGCAAATTGATTGTTTAAGGTAGAAATAAGTATTTATCATCAGAAGACAATAAGTATACTTCTGTACATAAAAGAGAGATGTTGGTGAAGAAAAAGAAGCTTTATCAATCTCATCATTATAGTCATCATCATCATCATCATCATCTTTGTAAGTGTCGCAAAAGCCTTCCCATTAACCACCCTACTCGATGTGTCAGACCACAAACCGACGAAACAATTCCACGAACAATACCACCGACCTTTGAACAACAATCCGATATCAAAACTGAACAACAGTTTATGATGTCAAATATAAACGAGACCCATTTAGAATGGCGTCATTTGCGGCTTTATATCCATCATGTTATATTATTAAGAGTTATGATACATAGCATACCATTGGATTGTTACTTGAATATGCGGCCTTGTCCAAGACAAGATATCGTCTTCATTGAATTTCAGATACGACAAGTAAAATAGAACGACAGAATTTAACTTTATAACAATGACGACTGTTTAGCAGTTGGTAAGATAGATTCTCTCTCTTTATAGTTTGAAACGTTTTGTATCTTGTATATGTGTGTGTAGCTATTGTTTTCTGGAAACGATGGTAGAGAAAACTGTTTCCGATCTCTTATATATTTACATAAATGTAATTTAGTTTACTGCCACCTAGGATTAGATATATAACAGTTTTGTTTGTTAGGCTTCTGAGGTTTAGGTGGGTATTAAATTGAATTAGCTGAAAATCATAATTAAACCAATCTCCCAACTATAAATCAAAGAGAAATATTAAGCAAGGGTAATTTACATAAATTGACAATCTTTTGTATGAAATATCATTGGATAAGTTTGGACGAAACATGCAACAAATGGCAACAAACCGTCAATGATTGAAATTTATTATGGTTGAAATTTGACAGGAAAGATAACGTTGTTTTTTTTGTTGTGATTTATGATTATTATTATTTATTTACATTTGTTACAATTATTGTGTTACTGTTGAATGATTATATAGGTGATGGTAGAAAAGCTAATTCACCAACAATCAGATAGTTATATCTCAAGGGGATACCTAGGATACGTTGAACAAAATCTAAAGCTCCATATTTGCAACATCCAAGTTCTCAAAGTGTAACGGCTGAAACCGAAACCATGTAACGGTCTTTTATTTTAAAAGCTCTGTTATAAATCAACTAACTGGAAATACGTTCATTTCGAAACTACTTAAAAGAGAAAAACATATTTCACACACACACACACACACACACATACACATATACGCACGCAGACAAATACACATTTTTGGTTGTAGAACTTTTCAAATCGAACTTAACTCGTAAACATTGGAATTATTATGAGAAAACAGAAAAAAACACACAGCAGGGATAATAGCTATAGTAATATTTTATATGTTTTTGTTTTGTTAGTAGAGAATCTACATATGTGGAAGAAATCGTATAGTTATAATGGCTTTTAGATCTATCCATCCGTGTAGATTCTAGTAAGAATGGTGGTAATGTACCAATATGCCGTCATCATTCACCCTCATTTGTTGTATTTATTTATCGCGTTCAACACAACCAACTCCAGCTTGTTTCCTTTAACCAACACACACTGAACGTTCTTAAACGGCTAGTGAACAACAAAGACCAATGATGTTTGTTTCAACACTATGTCAATACGGTGAATGTCTAAAAGCAATAGTGGTGTCAATTGTTGTAACATCACTCGGTGACATTTAGAAGATAATGTTGTTATCTTGAAAGGAAGTAAAATCCTTAACGAATAATTTGTTTGTTTGAAGCAACACAAAAAATACGTTGATAAGATGAGAATTAACGATATCCAAAAAGCATGATAATCAAATTGATGAACGTTTTGTTTTTGTAGTCGTTAGAAATCAGTCGATTTCCAAAAAGTGACTATCAAATTTGTTTGTTCAACCTTTACCAAGTGCCATTCCCACTTTACTTTTCCTGTAACTACTCGCTCATTTTAACAACGTAAATTGGAAAATTATCCAAGGCGTGAACAACGTTAATTTCGAAATAATACAAGTAATTATTGAGTAACCGCCCCCTTCTTCTTGTTGCTGTTATAGTAACTTATTACCACCTTCTACCACATTGCCACACCACTATAATTCCGTCTTGTTGGTATAGCGGAATGCTTCCGAAACTGGTTTTTGTTTTAGTTGCCGCATATCGACCGCTATAGTTTACATCCGCACTATGTATAATATCTACAGACATGCAATGTTGTACAGTAAATTGTATTTAACACTAAATTTAAAGAAATAAACAACAACAATTTCAAAGTAGGTATTTCCTAGGGAATTCTATTAAACACTCACTTAGTTGCGACGACTTCAAAACAAATTCTCGTATACGCTTGCTGTAAAACACGTTATGTCTTTGAACATTCCGTTACGACAAAAAAGTGTCATGAAATGTTGCTGCGGAACATAAAAGAACAACTTACAAACTAGCAGTAATCTATTTTATCTATAATTAAGCCGAATATTTTTAGAGCATAGGCAAGGCAGTATTAGTGATGTGGCAATTATTAATGACATGACATAATGTGAACGTACCATTACACATCCAGATAAACAACATTACTTTGTAGAACAATAAAACTTAATCAGGAAAATGTCTTGTTAAATATTTAATGTTGGTCAGTCGATTAAAGTGGCTTTAGATCTTCTTCATATTGAGATGTATACGATTCGAATAGACAAATGTAGTAGTAGTAGTCTAATACTAGATTTGAAAATCGTCCAGAATTATCATCGATGCCATTTATCATTCTATCATCGTGGAGGGTTGCAACATCTATTGGTTTGCAATTTCCATTCGACCACAACTAGACATTAGTTGTTTGCGAACGCGCTTCGTTTAATGTCAAACAACGTGCGACAGTATAATTAAACATACAACATACAACCGTCATCAATGAATATCAATAACAATCATTATATTGATGAATTTCTTTAAAAATAACAGTTTTTTTTCGCTGTCGGTATCGATAGTTGAATAAGTCTATTGATAGAATCCACATAATCACTACTGGGTATTCAATTGTCCGTAGTGGGAATTGTTTTGAAAACGAACAAAGAGTTGAAATTAAAAATCAACATAGTATAGTTGGATGGATACGTATTGAGAGGTTCTTACAAACAACAGCAAACTCTGTTTCATTCAAAACAAATCTGGTTGATGCAAACGTATTTTATAGCTTTGAATATACGTATCTAAATGATACAGTGGAGAATTTTTGAAAAAAATTTAAAATTAGCCAAGTGTTGAAATAAAATACTCTAATTTCGCGTTTACAAGTCCCGGATTCAGTTTCCAAGGAAACAAATAGCAATTAGAAAAAAAATTAGAATAGAAAATATATAACTGGAGTTGATTTTGGATACTTTTGGTTTAAATTTGATATCAAATCTTGAGGATGCTTGAATCAGAAGTGTTATTAAAAGGATCTATATCTCCATAAAGTAATTGAGGAAGTTCAATTAGTAAGAGCACACAGACGGCGACATCTATGAACATCCCGTTTTGTGTTAAAATGGGTTATAGATCAAAGTATATATGTTGGTAATATAATAAAGAATGTCGACGAAAATTTGAAAAAGTACCTACGTAGTTGCTTTGATGAAAATTTTTATTACTACTTTGAATTTATTAAGATGAATCTACGTTCAAGTAGTCATTAAAAAAGAAAAATCTGGATTATATCAGGGGAGTGTATTTCTAAATCGTTTCGTTCTCTTTTTGCTTATACAAACATGTTTGTATGTCTAAAATTGAACAGTCTAATTTTATAGCAGGTATTTTTGGCAGGTATGCACCAAAATTACCATCAACTAAATAGGAGAAGAGTTTGGAATTTTTTTAATTTCAAACAAAACAACACAGTCTATAATTATGATAATATTGTAGCCGAATTGAAAATAAACTTGTATGGATGGAGAGACAAAATTTAATTTCCTTCCAATTAAAATTCGATTTTCCACGCTCTTATATATCTATTTATATAACATCCGCTTTGTTCCTGTATTGTTCATAATACAGTCACACATTATAAAAGTCTTGATAATCTTCTGAAAATAGAACAAATTTACGTAAAAATACCATACGTAAATATGATTGACAACACTACTCTTATACTCGTATCTCTCTTCAAATATGACAGGTAGACGATTGGATGGGGTATAATATAGAAGCAATAAGGGCTTCTCGAAGCGATTACAACATGCAATACAACAGACGTGGTGGTGGCTGCCAACTTATAATTTAACTTCTGAATTGCTCAATCAAAGCGAGCTAACCTATTGTTCTGCTATTCTCTCTTGGATCTTCTACAAGTTCACCATGTATCGCTCTGTTCTACATTGCAAGATTAATAAGAAGAGCTACTATGTTGGGGTGTATATGTGAATATTTAGGCCAATCACTGGAATACGTTCTTTATGTGCTGACAGACAAAGGAAATCTGAAAAGTTGATAAATGGGAAGAGGTGTGTGTTCATTATTATTGGTAACATGTATGCAGTCAATTCCTTTTGATTTTATTAGAATAATGAAATTGCAGAATTGTTAACAATTATCACTATCAGTTAATTCTGGCATTATTTATCAAAGACAGGTTTGTCAGGTAGATCAACGTTGAAATGAAAAATGTACTTGAAATTAAAATTCTACCCTACTATTGTGGTTGTTGCCATTTACAATGATAGTATGAACTGGAATACAATTGCCACATTTATTTTCAGTACTAAACGTCACTGGTGAATTCATAATCTAAATAAATGCAGTTGTTCCAGTCGCAGACTCATATATCCTATTGTTTGTTAGTTGTTTTTTGTTTTTGTTTCAATGCAGGCTCTAGCTTTTAATTTTTTTCTGATTCCAAGTTTCTGTTTTGTCATGTTCTATTCCCATCATTCTTTAATATTATAGTTTGGATTGGTTTCGATATTTTTTGACACCACGCAAATTGTTAAAGAATATTCAACTATGTAATTCCAATTGGGAATAAAAGCTATTTCAACTGGAAATTCATATTTGACAAACAAACAACAATTTTACTAGTTTGATTGTTAACATCGATTCTGTAGACATAAATGGAATGCAAAGTAGTGAAATATGGGAATTTATTGCCTAAAAATTTGTACGTTTTTGTGTCAATTCTCGAAAATTGTGTAGCTTCAATGTTCATTTGATAAAGTTTGTGTTTGAACAAAAAATTCATTAAACTTTTAAATTTTTACTGTTACACCATTAAAAAAATGAAGTTGCAATTTACTGTTCCAGATGTTGATAAAGACAATGTTTGCCAATATATACAGTACAAGTGCAGGTTTATATGTATACTCATACACATACATATGTATGTATGTGTATGAATTGGTTCGATCCAATTTACATTTTCCCAAAGATGTTCAGCTTGTAGTCTTTATTGAGTTATTTTCCAATCCAGGTGGGTCCTATGAGGTTCATGGAAGCTTTGTTAATAAACATTGCAAGCCCTCGAATTTAAACCATAATATATTGAGGGTATCTGAAAGTATAACGCCTATACTATAACACCATCTCATACTGACTTGATCCAACCAACTGCCATACTGTTGCTTTTCCACCCCTAGCTACATTTAAATAATCCCTCACGTTCTGTTCTGTTTTCCTGGTTTACAATTCCTTCACTTCCACTAACAAACATAACTGCCATTGGTCTGATATATGCAAATGAACCTATTTAATTTTAAACGTTAAACCAAGTTTGTTTAGGTGCCCTTTGGGAATGTCAAAGATAGAATAACCAGTAGAGTAGTCTATCAATAAATGAAGCGTATTGCCTAGAATATGATACATATATACATGTCGCGATAGGTGTCTATAAAACAGTGAGTGTCATATGTTAGAGGGGAATAAGTAGACGAACGTAGGCAGTCCAAGGGGACATCATCAGCGGAAAGCAAATTAACTCGGAATTCCCACAGGACGCATAACTTCTGGTTTTATCCTTCGGTCGCATAATGTCAAGTTTCTGTACCCGACCTGCTCGTTTACACCGTGTGCGATGTACTGCTATAGGGATTTATGATAGACCGAGAGCTAATTATGGGAACAACCGACAGTTTCAGTACGGTAAAACGAAATAATTCAACTCTTTTTAAAAATGTAGAGCAGAAAAAAAATTAAAAAAAAAACTAGTAATTCAAAACGACTATACGGAAGTTTATTAAAAACAGATAATGCTAGATGTATTACTGATCGATAGTTGTCTAATCAACGGAAACTATTGCCGGAAGCTGGCTATATGCTGTAAAGTTAATTTCTGACTATATACCTTTCGTAATTTTAAGCAGTTCAGAAATGACCGCAAGCTATGCATAACCCCGTAATTTACCTTTTTGAATAACTTTATTTTCATATTTTCCATGCCTACCGTAGGTATGTAGGTATACGTTAATTCGTTGTTGCAGCATACATATATTTTGTTTTTAAATGCTCTCAATAAATAGCCCTTAATCTGTTTCGGTTGGAATTTTAATTAGGTTGGGAAACCTCAATTCAGTTGAACGATGATCAAAGATCGTTACAGGTGAAAATTCTGTTTACTGTCTGTAACTACGAATAATTACAACAACAACTGAAGTTTATTCGAAAAATATGCGAGCCAAAATTACGCAAGCTTTTTAATCAAGAATACTACAAACTACAGATTTCAAAATGATCGGTATTTAATTGAAATAAAGCCATTTTCAAAAGAACGAGTACGTTGGAATTACACTTCCTTACCTTTATATATATAAATCAGCTCAATTGCCAAGAATCAAATATTCATAACGTGCTGTCGACAGGTTATAATTTTATAGGTAGGAAGCTCTTTGATTTTAATAAGCAATTTATATTTCAGTGCGGTAATGGTTCAGTTCAACATAAATTACAATGTTGTTGGGCGAAGAGTCTTGAAACGTTCTTTTAGATCTTTACTTCAACGATGGCAGTATATTCCTATTAACTCCAGCTTGATTTATCGATATCTGAATTAACGCTGAAAGAATCGAAACGGGAACAGGAACCTTCGATATACCATTCATTTAACAAATTGCTAACTATATAAAGCTTCTTTAGTTTTGTATGTACACATACAATAAAAAATTAAATTAAAAATTTAGCAGCTTCTCTATCATTCACATTTGAATTTTTAATTATTCAGCAACAGTCACCACCGATGGGGAAGGGTTATATAAAGCTTTCCTCTTTAATCTATCAAGATCAGGGATAGTTTTGGATTTTACAAGAATTATGCATGTGATGTTGTGCACATCAGTAGAGACCGGAAATAGAACTCCATTATACATACATTAGTTTTGTGGCTCTCTCGCATTTTTATTCTATTAAATCAATTTATGTGAAGAGGTAAAACGGACTGTGCAGAGGACGCACGATGAATACAAAAGGGGTGAACACAGTGAATGCTTTTTTAATCTGGAACCAACAACGACAAAAAAAAAATTATATTCATAGGCTTCTGAGTGTAAAATGATATGACGTCAATGATAATCGTAATTTCCATTATCGAAAAGTCAATATTAAATTTTATCATAAAAATTAAATGACACGTTTGTTAAATGAATTGAAAATTGTACATATCGATAAAAAACTCTACCTATTTTCTGTTAAATCGTGTCATTACTCAAATATTACCCTAAACCCTTTGTGCTAACAATAATCAAAATGGTTGGTAGGATTAGATGGGTGAACATTTTTTTGTTAATTGACAGGATTTTAAACGTACGAATCGATTGTTTGTCTATTACCTGAAAATTTAGAAATTGCTATTTAAAAAAAAAAGCGCAATCCTAATTTGAGACCTTCATTTTCGATTCATTAAATGTTAAAGTGATGAAGCCGTTCATCGTCAGTCATCAGTGCCGTTCTAGTCGTGTAAATGTAAATTCAACTGCTAGTTACAGACGTGTGAACTTAGGAATATAATTATGTGCCAACCCCTTTCCCCAATAGACACAAGGCTTTTGTCGTTCACTTCACATCAAGACGTTGTCTTCAAACCTGTTAATCAAATCATCTTAGTCAGTCTTCATTATCTAAATTCATGACAATAGGATGTATCTCATGTAATTCAATAATTTTACCAACAATTGAATTTTAGATGATTTTCATTTAGATTTTAATAAAAGTCAATTATTTTTAAATTTACTTTTGAATGATATCCACCATTTATAAGACAATAACGAATTTAAAAATGTCGTTTTTGTTCCAGGAACACATCTGGATGGCATCTAAATGTGAATGGACTATTAAAACTCGTAGTGGTAAGTCGTCTAAATTCAGCAATGTAGATATGCTTCGTTTTCACGGAAAGAATTTTTACAAATATAAAACGGAAGAATCACAGTATACCGTTGTGTGTTGAAAGTAACAGGGTTATAACGGTGTAACAGTCGTACGTGATAGAATGTAATGTTAATAAATGTAGACTTATCCTTTATTTCCTGCTCTTTTCACTGCATTTTCGCATCTAAAGAAAAAAATAAACACGTATTGTCTTTTATAGCTTCTTCATTCAAAGATGTATCTTCCATTTCGAAATTTTTGAATGTGAAAGCATTGTTGTCTCGACCATCCATCCATCCATCTATGATTCTTGAAATTTTCAACTACGTTCAGAATTTAAAGTGCATTTTTATAATATCGCTGCATTTCTCTGTAATTATCACGAAACGAATACTGTCAAATCTTAGTTGCATACTTTAGTAATTTCATGGCAGACTGCCTAAATTGCTTTGGTAAAGTAAGGTGCTAGTCTAGGTCAGATTCTGTTTTCTATCCTCAAGCTAGGGTGTAAACTAATTAGGGGATCTCTAAGTAGTTGTACTCTCCTTCTATCATCTCTCACTCTATTCCACTTAACGTTTAGTTGAGATTTTAAATTTTTAAATAGTATGTCGATTAAAAATTCCAACCAAATGATTTTATTACGGTTATTATCATGTATATGGATAATTTACATCAATTATGTTGCTACAATTATCAAATTTTGTAATAAATTAATTAGATTGTCGGATGAGGAATCGAGTAAGTCTGAATGTGAGATACAATAACGTCTTTGATAGCGGTACGAAGAACATACGGTTGCATTTAGAATGCATTAAAGTTGCAACCTAGTTCAACCCGTATTATAAATTTATTTCATCAAATTGTAGAAGGGTATTATTATTATATGCAACTAGATAAGACATGTCAGTTTCAGATTACTTTAATAATCGTCTAGAAAATGAAAATTTATTAACAAAATAACCGAAAGATTCAATCTTGATGGAACTTCCAAAATTTCATAATTCTTATCTGATTAGCTGATATTTATAATATAGCTTGAAAATTTATAATATGACCATAGACAACACTCCAACACACGCATTAATTATTAGGAAGTAGTCAAATATTTACCAAATAAACAGACGCACCCCCATTTAATTAAAGCAGTCGATTATCAACGTTGTTAACAATGAATTCTATACAGGAACTACAAAACATGTTTAATTAATATATTATTTAATGATTTGATTTCGTGCTTTGTTAAGCATTGTTTGCGTTTTTTCTTATATAAAAATGAAAACTGTTCCAATTAATTGGAATTATGTGTAAAAAGAAACACGATAACCAATTTTCTTACATATTTTAACAGATTTTTTTTTTATTAGAAAATAGAAAATGTGTAACAGTAATTCCTTTTTCGTTTTATTCTATCGTTTACACAAGACATGCTATAAAAGTAAAAATTCATCGAAGCGGAAACAACATGATGCAAAGACCATGATGAGTTTTCTCACAGTTTCCGATGCGATAACGATAAAGTGAAATCGTCTATATAGAATATGTATTTTTCACATATGTATATTTTTATATTTATTTTTCGTTTGTTGTTTTCCTCCTTTCGTTTTATAGCTTTTAAAATCAAACATATTCAATAATGATAAAGGTGCAATAATTGTATAAATATCACTCCAAATTCATAAATTCATCAAAATAGATGGCAAAACGAAATGACAAGATAATCATGTTCGATAAATCCCTAGAGCAATTTGTTGGGAACAAGTACGAGATTTTGCTGTTTTAAAGAAAAATATTTAACGTCGTAATTCATCCGTGACCGGAAAATTAGAATTTATTCCAGTTAGTCGTGTATCTTTCTATATAGGGATGGTTATGATTTATTGAACGTTTTATTAACGTTACGTATTCTTTTTCCAGATTTTTCATAGATTAAACGTGTGAAAACATCGCGTTAAGAACATTAAAGCGTTTAACCTTAAACCTCATTTATTTTGTTCGCATTTCGTTGATATTGTACGATGTGCAATTTTGGCCACATTACTTTACAAGTCGTTCAATGAAGATTATTATTATTATTATTGTTGAATTTTTCAATGTACTGAAAGACAAAAATATCAACAATTTTGCGTCAATTGTGGTAATATTCTACTAGTATTGTTGTAATAGCATCTTGTAATGTTCAAATAAGCTATCGTTTCGGTCATATACAACTTTATCTAGACCTGTAGAGACATATGAAAAGGAAATGCAGTAGAAATAGGTATATAGAAAATCGATTTGCGATCTAATTTCGATTCAGTGTTGTGATGAAATTCAATACTAACCATTGAAATTTTGAAATTACATTAAAGCACTGTAATGTGACCATTAAATTACCCCTAAAAAAAAAAAATCACTAGAAAGCGAAAATTTGGTGGATGCGCCGGGCATTAATTCATACAAACATTCCTTATCTTCTATGTAGTTACGCTATAATTGATTTGAATTTTCTGATTACACATAAATTGATTGTTATTTTATTCATTTTCTTTTACTCTGTAGGAAACTTATCACTTCCTGTACAAACTTAAATAAATTTCTACATTGTTTCACATACGTAGACAACTCTGGTAAACTGTCGAGACATTTCGTGATTTACACAAATATAACATCTAACCAAACAAACTATCTACATTCGAATACAGGATATATCAGACAGCTACAGTGTTTAAATTTGTTAAGAAAATTCACGGGTGGTAGTCTATCAATTTTTCTTGATTTTAATATTTAGAATATTTATGCCAAATCTAACAATTTAACGTTGAATACAACATCAATAGAAAACGCATTTCGGAAAGTGGGTTAAAGTAGTTTACTTCGAAGGAAAATAGGGCAATACGGCTGTAATATAATTAGAAGTAATCTTTGTTTGGAACGGAACAATAGAAAAAGGTAGAGCGAAATTGAGGAGTAAATTGATCCGATTTTATGAGGTTCACTACACCCTTTTGATTTCCACCAATGATTTGTTTGAATAAATACAGAGAGTAAGCGATGTTTGTCAACAATAGTAGTGAATAGGTTGACATTACATCTTCAACTTTCATATCATTGTTGGCAATCTTGATGAAGCGTCAGTTTAAATTTTCAACGAGGACAACCTTTGCACTTTAACCCATACTGCTTTATAACGAAAGGCTAGTTTGAAATCTTTAAATAAATTATACGATCGATTATAAGTCATCTATTCCCCTTTTTTTTCTGTGAAAAATACACACACCATCATGATATATTCAAGTTTTCCGAGGTGGCTTACGATTTCCAAGTAGGAAAGACACAATGTATACACGCAAGGATAAGATAAGCTGATAACATGATCACGATTCAAGTTTAAACATAGATAGAATGTAGTGTATTCGGAAAGTCTTTTTTTAAAAAAAAATGATAACTGTAGGAAACTGTTGTAAATTTGACGCTGCAAGTGAAGAATTGAAAATTGAACAAAAAATTGAAATTTTTAATAATTTGCAGAAGTTTTATTGTAAAAGAGAGTTAGCACATATCGAAGTGTTTGATTGTTTTTTTCGCAAAAAAATCATATAAAATCGGGTGAACACTGTTATATTTAGCTTTCGTCAACAGGCTATAATGCCTGCAGAGACTGCTCGTGTAAGTTTTCAAGACTTCTTGAACCGTAAAGAAAGCGGAATGACTGTGCAGTTTAATTAAACGCAAGGATAACGGTCTAGATGCAGCGTAACTGGTATTTATCACCCTATTTTACTTTATCCTTTAATTTTATAGTAACAGAGACATCTTTTATTTTTGATTATTTATATAATTAGTTGAAATTCAAGAATGTAGGTATATAATTATATGTATAATAAACCTACTGTCATGTCTAAAATACACATATAATGACTAAGTAAATATCTCAGTAAGTTTGTTGTATACAAAGTTTGCTAGGTTGCGTTACATAATTTATGTAGTTGGATAGTACGTACTGTTGCTAGTAAACATGTGTATATACTTCCACGTCGTCAACTTAAAATATTATACTAGAATTCTGGCTAGGCATTAAATTAAACTCTTATAATTTATTTGTAGAGAAGTAGATTAGAAAATGAACGACTACAAAACTAAACGACATACACCTACACAAATTATGAAAATTTCAACTCGTTCACAGTACAATATACTACTGAACTCTTTGCTCATGGTTGTTTTTGTTAAGACAGTCGTTCATAAAAGTTGCATGCTTTATAAGCTCGCTCATGACTACAATCGTAGTATTACATGTCGGACCATAAGTTTAAAACGACTGGTTCCTCAGTTCCGTATGATTTAAAAATCCTCAATATTTTATGGAAAACTACATTCTAAAAAGATGTTTGTAGCACTTTTTTGAGTAGTACGAACCTACAGAATACTACTACAATAACTCAAATTGATTCTTTAGATTCTTGTAACAGTTTGTCAATCGTATCTCTAAAAACAAGATTTAATGTTCTTATCAATTAAGCAAACAGCTAAAAATGGACACAAATCTAGATTTCTGTGAGACGACAAGAAAAATCATTTGCCCTCCCGTCCAGCATTACCATAGCTTTACAGATTTTTATATGGTCCAGAATCACATTTAGTTCTTAAACAAATTATTTAATTCCGTTTTAAAAAGCAAGATGTATTTTGTAAGCTTGCAATATCGCCTCGACCTATCTCGTACTCGTTTCTGGTCTAATGATACAAATATCCGTTTTTTTGGTGATTACTTACAATTAGACCAACCGCATCTTCAAGTGACTAATTTTCTAAAAGACCAAGACGACTGCTCTCATACAGAAAGCGATAATAATATCCGTTTAAAGGTGTATTTCTATATTATTTCTTCTAAAACGTTCGATCATGATTTAATTAGAAAACTGAAGCGTTTAGATAAACCAGCCATTAAATAATAAACTTTCAACTTTGTCTAACTTCCACGAAAACCTTTCAATTTAATTCTATTCTTGTTTTGCAATGAATACAAACAAAATTTCCTTATGTTGTTTTGAAAAGCCCTTTACTCTTCAGTCGAAAACTGAAATACAGTACGTTGATATTTTATAAGCTTGTAATATAAAATACAGTAGTACGCAAGGATTTGGACCTAAACGAAAAGTCATAAATCATGCATTTACGAAACGAAAATGAGTGAACACGACATGACTGTATGTCTGGATTTCTACAGTTCTATTGTTTGACATTATTACAACACTGTTGTCTGTTATAAAGCTATTCTGTGTTAATTTTTAAACTTTATAGATTTTTTTATATATAGATTTGAAGGTATTTTTACAATCTCATTTTTCAACATCATCAGTTAAAACTTGAGCTGTATCCAATTTTCTCCATTCGTTTGATTGGTAATCTATCGACATTTTCTTTAGATGTAACACGGATGGTACGTCCGTCAATTTGTCTTCATTCGATAGCCCCATTCCGGTTTTCACCAAGTAAACAGTCCACATCAGACTAAAAGTTCTAGAACTTCTGACAGTTAACGAAAGGATCATTAATCTACTTATAACTAAAAATCTAGCTGAATAGTCTACATTTTGATGAATTAAAGAGTGTTCCAAGATAAAATCGTAATAAGAAATTATGACAGAAAGATAGGCAAGGTTTTGTTAAATATGATTTATCAATAAAATAAAAAAAATCTTTTATAAAAAGGCTAGACACTTAGATTGTCCACCGAGCCACAAAAAAAAGGAAAACTTCCACTGTTTTCCTAAATATGGCTTTTATCATGCAAACTGACTCTAATAAAGCTACCGTGTTAGAGGTACAATGATCTGGCAGTAAAGTTCAACAATAAAAGCTCTTTTTACATTTGCGAAAACTTAACTACAGTCCGAATGAATTTATGTGGTACTATAAAATTAAATTCGCATACATGAGGTAGAGTGAATGGACAACTCCCATCGGTTACTATTATTATTTCGGTTACACAGTTGTGAGCTTTAAGTCGCTTAAGCTTCTTTGTGCCGTATTGTTATTGTTGTTGTTGTTCCGACAGAAAAAAATGCGACATTTTAATTAAAATTCTAATCCATACGAATATGCTTTTGTATTCCTACTAGTTAATCACCTGTTACATTCGTTACTCGTTCATTTATTAAATGTTAGTAGAAGCTTTGGAAAATAATAGATTTCCAAATTGTTGAAGATGAATTGGTTTATTCAGATTTTTAATGTTTCATTATTCTAATCACGTTGTTCAGAATCATTTACAGATCGATTTCTTTCAGTTTCAATATTAAATGTAATTCTGATCCAGTCGAGTAGTAGCATGCCAACTTGAAATAATCCAATGTTTTAGCTTTCAGAAAAAGTTGACTGTTGTTGACAGTTGCCAAGGAAAAATTCGATAAATCAACTTTTGTACCACTAGTAAATGTATCTTATTCTGTTTTAAACAAAATACAGATAACTTTATGTATGTATGTATGCTCAAGTGAGATGTACAACAATTTTGTTTGTAATTTATGACAATCTACTGCATAGCGATATATGTTTCAGTTGAATTATTGCTAAGTTTCAAGTTCTTTGAATCTCTAGACACTTCCAATTCCAGCTGGTTCAGTTTTGAATATCTTAGATATACAGTTTATGTCGTATCGGTAAAGCTCTAAGCTTTAGAAATTCAGGACGTAGATTTTTTTCTAAATTATTAGTTAAAGTCAATATGTACCGTTTTAGTATTTTAGCGAGATCATATAACTATATAGCAACATAATTCGCTTAGAATTACTTTTGTACCAATTCAGTTGTTTCAGGATTAATGTATTAGTAATAAAGTTAATTATATTCGCCATATGTGGTGAAAGAAATGGTCAATTCAGCTTGTTTACTGTTACTGCCCTATACATATATATGTGTGTGTATAATATATGTATACATAGAGGGGTAGTTTCTATACTGTTCACTCCTCTACTTGTTTTGCCGCAGCAGGATAACCGCATATATCTCGACATGAGGTTAATTTGTAACTGGGCGCTTCTAGTATGTGAACTACGGTCTCTCGGATGGCGTTAACGTTTGTTATTTGTAACACACAAAACGGCAGAGATGGGATGAGATAGGGTATTGAAAGGGAAAGAGCAACAACAAAAAAAACAATAGCCAATTCATTTACTTAAGTAAAACACTAACATTATTAGGGGTGTAAAAATCAACCTTTTTTTCCCTCATTCCTCTTCTTTTGTTAACCATACTGTGGATCTATATTATGACAATGTTTGAACGATTTGAATGAGGAATGATTACAAATTTTTCGAACAATCCTATTTTTGTGAATTTACAAATAAAATAAAAAGTAGACAAACAATGGTATGAAAAACAAAAAACAGTGACCTGTTGTTAACCCTGTTTGTTTTTCGGTTTGCCCTTTTTTCCTCTAGTTTTTTTTTTGCTCTACTATCTGTGTTGAAAATTCTTTTATATTCAGTTTTACCCGAAAACGACACACTATAATTACATTAGTGGTCGGCTTTTTTTTTATATATAAATAGATGTATAATAATGTTGGTTATATACAAGGGTACAAATTCAACCTAATTCTATTATAAAATAATATCATATCCTGTATAAAGCTCTTAAGGTAATTTCCATAACAGAGAAATCGAGACGTTGTTGATGTCAACGAGTCGTCGGAGATGCGGCTGGTACTAATTGCTATCTTTTTAAATCGTCTATTTCAGTTAATATTCAAGAAAAATAATCAACGATATTCTCAAATAATTTTCCATATTTTATAGATTTATAATCAAAAATAGATTATTGTATACATATACAAGCAATAGATTGCCACATCTACCAATTTTTCCAATTATTGACGTGTTTATTGAATTAAATTTCAAACAACATTGCTACAAAATTTATAGTTGAATTTTTGAATTACTGTTATAGTGAAATTAATTTTGTTTTATATTTTTAACAGTTCTAAATCGATATTATTCATAAATAATATTGAAGCGAAATTTAGACAATAACTGTTAGATCGACAAGACTATAAACTTTTATTATAACTTCCATATTGTTGTTAATCATTGCTAATAATAGTTGTACATATATCGTATAACTTATGATTGTAGTTAATAAAATCTGAAAAATCCAGTGTTTGTTTATTTGCTGTAAATCATTTTAAACCGATTTTAACAGATGTTCTATCCGATAAGATTACCTACAAATCACGCGATTCACAATTTACAAACAATAACATTATGTAAACATGTAACGAAACATTGTCATTTTCAAGTAGTTTTTGTGCGATTGAAAAAGCTGCAAAAGTTGCGAAAAAAGCTACTAGAAAGTGATAGCGTACAGAATGCAATGTAGAGCAATTTGAATGATTTGAAATTAATTCAGTTAAGTATAAAACCAGATTTGAAAAGTGTTGGTCCTTCTCTACATGATATTTAAAATAGGAGCCCATCTAAGCAAATGTGAAACCTATGCGATTCTGCGAATAATATGATTACAACCCTCATCAAATTTATCCACTTTATGGTTTTTGTGTTGGCTTTTTTCTTTTCAAATCTGTTTACACCTTTTAACGTTTCAATAAAACTTTATTATTCAATTCCATAGTTTTATTATTCAATCTTTCTCAATATTAATATTAATACTACATAAGTATATATCGATTTCAAATAAAACTATCTATAAATTTATATACTTATCTAAAAGAGGAAATTTCGCTGACTCGATTACTTTCGAAATAAACTCTCTTAAATCTGAAATTAAATTTAACGAGCTTGAAATGCATGTTGAATTTCACCAAATTTATGAAATGTCTCTCCTTTAATCAATCTCTATTTGATAAGCGGGTGGTAGAAGAAAAAAAACCCGTTGAAATTCAGAGTCAAGCTATTAATTCAAATCGTTTCAACTTGATAACACTATGTAGAAATATTGACGATATTGTCAGCAGGAAGGCCAACATCAACGTTAAAACTGTTCGATGTTGAGCTGAAAGCTTTCACATCACAGTAAGCTCCGTTGACCATCTATATAAAGTCCGAACTTTAAACACCTCTCTCTCTCTCTTTTATCTCTCCTTATCGATTCTGGTTATTGCAATGTTTCATGCTGATACCAATCTTCTTAAAAGAATGTCTTTTCATATACATTATTAGATTGTTTTGTATGTGAACAATGGTAGGTAACTGTAAATGTCTGTTGTTACCGAATGTACGTTACATTTTTCAACTTTTATCTAAAATGGAATAAGTCATCAAGTTTAATGACACAGTTGGAAACAATTTTAATAAAGCGAATTATTGTGTTGTAGTGAAATTTGATTTTAGAGAATGTAGACGGGAAGCTCCACCACAGAAAGCAAAGAAATTGTAAAACTTTCTTTGAATAAAGTTTCCCATCTTACTGAATAATAGAGATGATAATAGTTGAAATAATTATAATAAAATACGGAATATTAAATATAAAAGTATAAGATAGAGGAAATAATTTCAATCAGAAAATATTGAAATTCACTAATTAATGTTCGCATATAATCAAAATAATTACAATATAATGGAATCTAATAATAGTTTAATTTGTTTGTCTTCAATTATACAAGATAGAGTTGGAAATTTTCATATTAAATAATCATTTTATATGTGTGTGTATGTGTGTGTTTGTAGACTCAGAATAGCATTAATAAAAGCGGCAAAATAAACAAAACTGGTGGTATAGTAATAACACAAAAGTCATACTTGGTAATCCTATAGAAGTAGGTTTTATGAAACTTTAATGAGTGTTGATAATTTCAAGTAAACTAAAACAGTAACAATAAATATCTCCTTAAAACCATAAAATAAACTAGACGTACACTTTATTTATTTCGAACCGGTCAGCTTAACTTTATAGTAAGGGAGAAATGTGAAACGATCTGACAACAATGTGTTTGTCTAGTTCAACTCTGACAATTTGAGTTTAAGATAACACGAACAAAATTCCTCTAACAAAAGACCTGTAAGGAAATTTATTGAAAACTAACGATAAGTCGTAAGTGACACTTTCCCACTGTTATTACGAATTCAAGAGACTCACTCTCCAGTTATTAACAGATGACAAATTAGTTTGCCAACTCTATTACTATCTTGACGTCAAGTTGATTGAATCCAAATAGACGGACTATATTGTTGATAATTCTCAAATTAATTAATATCTACTTATTGTTAGATATGTAGATTTTTGGTGGAATGTACCTACATATACATATATACATCTAGAAATACATATTTACATATAGAACGGTTATTTTGTTAGATTTTTTCCAGTCAAAGATATCACGCAAAATACAAATCACTTACGGTCGACGAATTTTGAATGTAATGAACAGGTGGCCGTTTAAAATATGACCGGACATATATCTAAATCCGTCTTCTAAAAGAGAAAGATAGAATTTTCGTTTTATATGTTAATTGTGAGATGTTGTTAGGGCGAGGAAAGTAATTTTGCGTGTACGTGAAAATGGAGAAAACTGAAAGAAGAAAGCAAAAAAAATCAGCAGCACCAACAACAGAATAACGATGTAGATGTGTTCGAATTTTAAATAATAAATTACCAATTATTGAGTCGTAAATGAATTTTTTATTAGAGATATAGATAGATAGATAAAGCGGTGGATATTTGTATTAAAACTAATGATAATTTTCAAATATTCCATGTATATGAATCTGTTGTAACAAACCAACGAACTGCATATTAATCATACAACCGACAATTTTGTGCAGCAATACAACAAAATATGTTCGAGTTCACAATATTAAACGACACTGCATTGCATGATAATTAGCATTCGGTAACAGGCGCACATTTCGATCATATTTCAAAGGCGTGTGTGTAATTTTATGTTATTTCACCGAAAAAACATATTGAATTATCGGAAAATTCGATTACCAAACAAGAAAAAAAGAACGGTAATTATCGACAATCAAAAATAAATTGCTACCAACCGGCTAAATGAACACTCTCTTATTTCCTACACCCATGAATGTTTCGAACTTTGTTCATTTTTCAGGTATACCTACAATCTATATAGTGTTGTATATGAATGTATGTTGAAACAAAAAAAAAAAAGTGTGTGCGTGCCAATGTCACATACCCATCCAACATTGCGAATATATTATTAATCTAACACAACACACCCATGATTCTGATATTGCACGACACTTTTATATTTTCCGCTTTGATAACGGCAGATTATTCAATTATTCGGCCGTTAGGTATTTTTCATTTTTATACACATAGACACATTCGTTTTTTTTTTTTTGTTTGTAGTTTCCACTTTGTTTTATTGATTTTCTTTGAATTATTATCAAACATCAACATAAATTATAATCAATTTATTATAAGTAACAACATCATTAATATAAATTTATCGTATTTTTGACACCTCTACTAATTTGTAAAGTTCTCCAATTGATTAAACTTGCTGATAGATCCATTCAACATTAAAATTTTATTTAAATCAAATTATTATTGAAGATTGTTAATTAATCTTTTGATGGAAATCATCCCTTATAGAATATAACATTAATTTGCTACTATTATCACAATAGTTGGCTTGAAAAAGGAATATTTTATAGTGTGCAATTTACCTATTCTCTTGTGCATTGTCATTTTGAAAATAAGAAGAGTTCGCCTTTATGACAGATGAAAAAAAAACGTTCTAATTGAATATTGATCAAACGCTTGACATCTCAAATTGTTATTGACAAGAGGAAGAATTTTTTAAAATATTGATTTTTGAAATGGTAATTTCTTGGAAAATAACAATAGATACTTAAATATAGCTTGAACATACAGCAATTTTGTTCAAATTAATTAAATAAGGATTATATTGTGAAGAATTGAAGTAAACAAAAGTTTCAACTGTAATAGAAGATTGTTACGTATAGTTGGATTTGTATAAAGATTCTAAATCAAATTTCCAACAACAAAACAAATTCGATTATAATTTTCTAATTTAATATTGATGCAATTATATGTTTGTTATATTATTATATCCAATAACTAGTTGCACGAAGGCAATTATACAGATTTTATTTATCTATGAAAATGGATTGTCCAGTTTGTACTGATAACAATTACCAATTGGTATTCATTTCAGTAAATAATATAATTTCAGTGAATTGTACAATTTTCTGCTACAAAATTATATGTTGTTCATTTATGATTGTAGTGTAGATTGAATAAATTTCCAATTTTCCCCCAAAAAACAGTTAATCAGTGAGTAATCATGAATAAAAGTGCGCTCACAAGGCGAACTTGTGTCTTTCGATTTGATCTGTCTGAGAATGACATGAAAAAATTTAATTTTCCACGCACAGACACCTTAAAAAGGGTAATTGTCATACGAAATTGTTATTTTAATTTCAGGAAAACGCCATAATTTTAAGACTTTTCAGCAATAGAATTATGAGAATAAATAATCAATTTCTCTAGAAGTAGAATATAAAAGACAAAGAAACATTAATCCGTTTTTAACTCGTATAAATAAAGACGTTCAGCTGAAGTAAATATTTAACTTTTACTAGAACAAATAATATAAAGGATGTATCGATAAGTCAAATTTCCAGTTATTTAGACAATTTTTGTAATATTTTCTTTTCGTATATTTCTAATCAATAACAAAAATAAACGTTCCTCTTTGTTTGTTTGTCATTGAATTTTTCTACTTGATTTAAAAATATCAAATTTTCTATTAATCCAGTATATTGTTTGCACCATTGTATTTGGTGCGCTTAAATCCTAGCGATTATTACTTGTGACTTCTTAAGTCCTTAATTTACAGAATAGTTTCATAGTAACAAGCCTAAGTATACACTGGCTTTGTTAGTCCCTACAGTATACCTTAGTTAATTATTTCATAGAGCGAGCCTTCTTCAAAAAAAAGCTCTATTGTATATTTACGTTTTAGAATTATTAATGTCCCTTTCTAATATTACAAAGTTAAACCATTTGAAAAAGAACTTTCATCGAAAAACTTGAGTAACTTTTGAAATCAACAGGCCAATTTATAATCAGACACCTCAGAGAACATTTTCAATCGCCCAACGGGATGCTGGCTACAAAACGTTTCATTTCAAACAAAATCTAACTTGTGAACTTTTCTTATTTAGAAATTTTCGGTCTTACATTAATTAATGATTACAATAATAAAAAAAAAAAAAATGTAAAATTCCAGAAGAGTTAATTAGAATTTTTTTTGATTAAAAAAAAAATTCAGTTAAAATTCGTTGTTGGATTTCGGCCATTTATTTTTCTCATTTTGTCACCAAAATGGTTCAATTTGTATGTTCAGACAATACTTTCATTTGTTCCGCACAAAAATTTCCAGGAAATTCATGAACCGTAGTCAATAGCGATGAAATTTTTCAGGTAGATATTGCATTCCCCAACAATTTCAGGATAATATGAAACGCGACTTAACTTTAGACAACATTTGGTCCTCAACGATTTCATGCAAGTCTCATATTATTCCAACATTGAAATAGTTTCTTTTGTCACTCTTATTGTTAGATATACCGAATATGATAAAATGAATGTATAAAACTTACCCCGTTTAAAAGAAAATGCCGGCTTTATTACCAGATAAAATAATAAAATTTAAAATGTACAATTTAGAAAGTGGCGCACAATTAAACAGATCTTTACACAGTGAATTTACAATAAATGTCACTTTTTTTGGGGGTTGATATACTATAAAGTTAAGAGTTAAGAGGAAGAACGAAAGAAGCGTCGCGACGTCGATCCGGTATAATTTCCGAATCTTTCACAGCTCCTAATGTCTAACGGTTGGCCTGTAACGGCGTTTTGCGGCAAACTAAAGAAAACGACGTCGCGACGGTTGGCTGTAAACATTGGCGCATCGCGACGCCGATTGAATTCGGTGTACGTCGCACAATTTCGACATTACTATACATCCATATGTATATATAGGTATAGTGACTTATACATGGATATATGTTTCTTCCGTACATGTAGATGTAGTATATCTATATACATAGAGTGGTTCATCACAACAGGTATCGACTTGGGAATTCCTACGAATTCAGCGTCCTCAGATATAAATCGTACGTGAAAAATTTGTTGTCCTACAAATCGAATTTCTATTGATATCGATAAATTCCAAACGGTTGGACGGCTATCAAGTGTAAGAGAAAATGGAAGAATTCTCAACGTTTGCTAAGATGTATTTATGCAAGAAGCTCAACCGAAGAAGTTGAAGATGGGGTTGGGGGGGCGCAAAGAATTATTGCACAAACATTGAGAATTAATAGGATCGAGGGTTGAGGGTAAGAAGATAGAATTTTTATTTTTTGATTATCAACAATTTCTACTGTTATTTTAATACGGTTTCCTGTAAAAATTTGCATACAAATTCTTTAATCTAATAATGGAAATGATGAATTATAATACATTTTTCAATAATTCACTCTATATTTCATATTAAAAATTGTTTTTAGTTGATTACTATTTGAATATACCGTTGGAATCTATTGATTGAATATTTCATATAGAGTGCCTTAATTTAGCGATATCGCACTATAATTAATGAAGGCAAACTACCTCATCAATCGAATTTGTACGTCAACAGAGATGCTATTGATAACTGGAAGTCTCTAATATTCAGCCTGTTGAAGATAAATAATTTTAACTAATTAATTATGAAAATAACAATTAAAAGCTCTCCCATAAGTTGAAATAAATTTATTAAAACAATGTTTGATATTTTGAATTTTCTCAATACTTTAATTTTCAATAAACTGTTTATTTGATTACCAACAATTCACTGAAAGCTTCTAATTTCATGGTGCTTTACTAACAATCGATTTAATGTTTTAATCGACTCTACATATAATTTAGCTTTCAAAACAAAAAAAAATAACAGACACTCCATTCTGCTTATTTTTAATAAAGAATGATAATTTACGGAAGATTTTTTCGTGTTGAATTTTGCATTGAGTAAAATTTCAATTTGAAAGAGAGATTGCAGTTGAAAGCTCCGGAAAGCGTACGAATTTTTGCGGATTAGGAAATATGTACTATTGATGCGGAATCTGAAAATAATAAACAAAACTACTTTTTTTTTAAAAAAAAAAAAGAAACTATTCTAAAACATTGAATGTTACAAACTAAGTTTCAGCAAATTTCAATACGAACTATAAAACGTATAGTTTCTATTTCAGATAATCCTTTTTTTTATTGTTAGTGCCATTTGCTGAATTACAGCTACGCCCGTCGTGTACATAACTAGAAGTTAGTAGGAATTAACGCTGATATAGATGCCGAAGAAGAAAATTCCGTGTGTACCTGTAACATATAAAGGAACATGAATTGTAGACAACTAAGCAGGGCTGGAACTAGGACGTAGCGAAGGTGGCGGCTCCCGCCACGAACGCATACAGTAAGAGGGTGCGAAAAATTGTAAGTTATATCTTGCCACGGGCGCCAAATCCGGCTCTGCACCTAAGGAACTGCTCCAAACTGATGATGCGTTCGTTTTATAAGACAAGCAAAAATTTTCAGCACGAAAATATAGTTATGGTCCGTTTCTGTTTAAAATACACAGACAGTTGACACGTTCAGTGTTCGGTTAAGGTGGTGGGGGTTCCATAACAACAAGACTATAGTATACAAGTTGTAGAAGTGGGGACAGTGATACAGTTTTGGGCCGATGTATTTCTTTCAGAAATTCACCCTAGGTCGCAAATAACAAAAAGTGAAAGGTTGTTTATGGTACATTACATTGTTTGACTGTTCCTTCATAGTAAAAGATCAACAAATAGATCCAATTCGTAGCTCCATGTTTAATGAGCCTTACTAGTCCAGTAAATACAGCATTCAACCGTGCATTTTGGGTAGGCTTTTTTCTCAGTTATGTAGAGGGGTCAGTAGTGAGTATAAAACTGAGTTTTCGGGGTCGAGGGTGGTGTGCATCATCTACCATCTTGAAAATAAGGTTTGATACAGTTTTCTGATTATAACTCAGTAATCATACGTCTGACAAAAAATTTTTATAGAGGTTTCTTATAGACAAGAAAATTATCTACAACTTTATCGACAATGATTTTTCCGCATCGTCAATAATTACAGAATTAAAAACAAAAAACTAACGTTTTACAATGATTATAGGAATTAATCAATCAAACAAAAACCGTCTTTTTGAATAAGAAAGTTTGGCAATTTCCGGTTGTTAAATAGCTTTTCATTCGAGTTTTCTTCATTGGCAGAAACTACTACCGAAAACAAAATCTGTTCTTTGACCACAACAACAGAAATTAATTATTAATTTTGTTCTTTTCTAAAAATTATTTTTGCTTTATGTTCTACGATAACAGAAACATTTATATAATGTTTATAATACTACAAATCGATAACTGTTACTCTTAAAAATAGTAAATTTTAATCGATTATATTATTAATAATAAATAGTGATTTGTTATCTTGGAATATGATAAAAATTCTCTAAATAAACTGATCAATATTTTTGTTTTTGTTGAATATTTATTTTTATCCTATAGAATGTAGGAAACATGTATTTATTGTAGGATATTTCAGTATTGAGATTAGTCTTGATAAATGTAGATGTTATCCTGTACGGTGTATCCTAAAGGACTTGTCTAACTGTTGTAGGATTATAAATTATACGGTTTTGTTTCTTTCAGTTTATCCCCAGTTAATTGCGATCTATTTTATAGACGTATACGATCGACTGAAAATGTCTGTAGACATTCTAAAACGAATCATTAATTGGCTGTTAACGAAATCTTCCTAAAACAGCAGAAAAAAATAAATAAACGTAAATAGATGAAAGATGTAATATTTGAAATTTTGGACAATTGCCAGTTAGTTACGTTCTGTTAATCTTTCAACGTTTTCGTTATAAAAAAAAATTTAATAAAATCACACCATATTTATTAATTCCGCTATGATGAAAGCTGCATTATTCCAATTAATTTTAAACTTTCAGCTATATTTAAAATTGAAATTGTAGATAATTGAATTTATTTTATAAAATATCAAAAAAAGTGGCAAAAATACTTTAAACTATAACGTTTATTAAATTAAATCTAGGCACATGTTTTGTAGTCACAATAAATTAACGAACTTTCGGATGTATGCTGTAAAGTTAGACTTTATGAATTCAAACAATTAATGGGAACAGCTGGTAAAAATGCGAATTTCAAAGCTTCACCAACAATTCACTAATAATAATGAGACGAAGTCCATCATCCGTGCATTTTACACATTCACTAGTCACACCATCTGGTCAATGTTAATCTACATAAAAAAAAAAAAACAATAAAATAATAGATAAGGTTTTGCTCCTCCATCATTTTATTAAAACCGCAAATTATTTTCAAATCAAAGATCAATCTTCATTGGTAACTTTAACAAAAAGTTGGCAATCTTGCAACATTGATCTATTATCTTCTTATCTTATCGATCTTTCCTAATGTTGTACTTTTATCAAACAAAAGTTGCTTTATTGTTATTATTATTATTATTATTATTATTATTAATTAAATGAGGGATATAAAATTGTAAATTCCGATAATTTTATACTTGGCACGTTTTGTGTAATATAAACAGTATACTTTACTTTGTGAAGTTAATACTTACTTTGATTAATTTTAGTGTTTAATCTCGAGGAGGTAACGAAAACAAACTTCCCTAAACAAACAATCATATATACTACTCGTATGTAGATATACGTTGGATAATATAGAAACTGAAATGTATTAACATTACTGAAAAGTGAAAATTGCTTCAAAATGATGGTGTTGTTTGTCACCATATAAGCGTGTGAGTATTAATTAGTTTGTACCAGTTTTACCAAATTTTGTTTTAACGATTACCGTCTAGAAATCTCTAAGGAAGGTTACGATAAACTACTACGAAAATAAATTAACAGATAATTGCATTCATTTATTCACAATTTCATTCTAACATACGTATAAACGTAGTCCTTCATATATCTGTAGATATTTTTAATGCATAGTTAAGTAAGGACGGAACGCTGAAATTGTTCTCTCAAAAGACCAATAGAAGTCGAGGAAACAGTGTATATATTCCCACTTAAATTCCATTTAAATTTTTCATACATCAAATAAACACAAAATTCACTTTTACTATACGCTCGTTCCTTTTTTGTATTATTTTCATTTTCTTTTTTGATAATGTTATACCGGCGAAAAAAAGTATAATTTATTAGCATGCGTGAAAATTCCTCAAAATATAATTTACACGAAATACGTCAATATCATAAATATTGGAAACATATCTGGCTGATGTCGACATATACTAAATCACAATTTTTCTATTTTCATCTTTTCGTCCAGTTTTTTTTTGTACTTCTCTCTCTCCTTCATGATTTAATAATAATATGCTCTCGCTTGCTGAAATCTCGCAAAAAAACCGAACATCTTGAATATTAAACTAAGGTTTTGATTCTAAATTCGAATACTGGATGGATTAAAATTTAAAACAATCATGTCTGATAGGGTATCAAGGGAAATTTGTTATATGCTGCAGCAATATTTGCATTGAGAATTAATTGCCAACTATAATAACGAGAAATTGATCAATTTAGTTTGTAATTGCGTCAAAATTTGAAATAGTAGTCTTGTTATTTGATAAAATAGAGTAAAAAGACTAATAATTGTGTTTTTCTGATTAAAGTTGTTCTATAAACTTTATTCAACTTGAACTAGTTCTCAAGGGGTTCATTATTTCTCAACAAGACATAATTGGGTAATCATAGTGGATAAAATACGATTTTACCTGAACTGTGATAAGAAAAACTACATAATAAGATCGTGGCGAATTAATACAATAAAACTGTAGTAAAACACGATTTAAGTTTCATTTTTCAGCAAGTTTCTTGTCTGACCGGCTATTGGTATCTCCATGTTATTTCTGCTATTTATTAAGGAAAAATCCGTAATTCCGACTGTAATGATTGTGGGAATCGAGAAATAAAACACTCACATAGTTTTTATACATATTTATAGTCTTTATCACTACAACCTTATTATAAAAATTATACATGCATTATATTATATGTACGTCACTATACAAATAGAAACTGGTCTATGAAGAATCGGTTTTTGTTTTAAAACTTGTTCTATGGTGTAAAGCAGCCAAAAAGCCATCAAACATTTATCGACAATAACAAAACTATTGGTAGTCAAACCTGTAAGTGTGTAAGTAATGAATTTTATTCTGTAATAAAAATATAGGAAAAGCTTCAAGTTTCGTATCTACAAAAATATAAAATTAAATAATTTATACGAATAGATTTAATTCCCTAAATTGTTATTTATGTTTTAATATAATTTATATACAATATATTTTATTGTAAATAATGCTATATAATGAAGGTAGGTAGTAATTGTAATTATTATAAATTGTGCTTAAATAGTTAGCATTCTCCTATTGTAAAAAATATATTAATTAACTTAAAGCTAAAATGGTAGATATCTGGCACATGGTGTATATTGACTTAAAACAGTCAAACAAATTCCTTAAACTATAAAGTTAATTCCAACATACGCTTATCCTTTTATTTAACAAAAAAAAACAAAAATTATTTAAAGGCCAGTATTTATTTGTTCTGTACATTCATCCGATCCCATCGACATATCAACAATTATGCCACTCTCTAAAAGAAAATCTCAACAAATTTATACAGAAAAACTATTTTTTTTTAATGATTATTCAAAAAAATTACCCATTGAACATTGGCTATTCAATGTAGCTGATCTGTGATAAGGTTTCGGACTTTCACTTTCATAATTCAGACTTATTTGATGATGATGATGATGATGATGATTAATATTATTGT
This sequence comes from Lydus trimaculatus, assembly GCA_037414755.1. NCBI lineage: Eukaryota > Metazoa > Arthropoda > Insecta > Coleoptera > Meloidae > Lydus > Lydus trimaculatus. The sequence continues at coordinate 24,927 of JAZBGY010000247.1, read as the reverse complement.
GACTATTACTACCAACTCCAGATCCTGAAGCACCCGAACTAGTACTACCTGATGATACACTCGACATTGATATCACTGAATGTGGACGTTTTGTATTGCGACAAGATTCAATAACTGGTCCAACAATAGAATTTCTAAAACGTGGCGCTGCTAAAATTTTATAACAATAAACAAATTGTTTAAATTCAATAATAATAATAGATGTACTTCTAGTTAGTTGATCAACACTAATTGATCGATCATTGATTTGATCTGCACTAGGTCTAATATCTAGACATGGTTTATTCCCAATTCCCATTGAAGACATTTCAGCCATCCTTACTTCTGAAAATTTGTACAATTTTAATGTTTTTAATTTGTCGAATTGTAATGAAATACAAACCTCTGTTTTTAATAGCTTGTTTCCATAATAATTGAGATAATTCCTCAGTCCAAGCTCTTTTAATATCTTCAGATACTGATTGGAGTGTGAATGTATCGTTTGGTTTCCGTTTTCTGAACCATATTTCAAATTTCGTTGGACTATCACCGATTTTCGCAGTTAATCCAATATCAGTCATTTTGATACTATTTTTATAAATATACAAATCGAGATTCTACAATCAAAAAATTGTAAATTTTGTTAATTGTTGATAAAAAACTAAATCTACCTTGCGATCTGGAAATCTTCTAGCTTTACTAAACAGTATCAGTTCTTCAAATAGGAAAACTTGTCGTAATGTTTTTTTACCAGTACGACCTTCCCATACTAAAAATTCGTTTTGTCGTAATAAACTACCTTGTTCTTTTAGATTAACATCGCATTCCCGTATTGAATCCATTGCTAATAGATCATTACCATGTCTTAATTTGAAACGAACCATTTCTTCAGCTTGTCGCAGATCTTCTAATTCTTGAATTGGCCTTTCTAACTGACTTAACGAACAAGCTTTCATCATTTGTTGTACGAGCAAAGCATATTTTCCCATTCTTTGTACAGGTTTCAGTAGATAACTAGCCAAATCCATTCGATCCTTCAATTCTAATTGTTTACTCTGCAAAATTTTCGAAAAATTAATAATTCTGTATTTGTTTTAGTGGAAATACACACTTTAAAGAATAATGAACCATATTCGGACATTAAAGAATCTGATTTTGGTTTATTTTTATTATAAAGTGCGTACAGATAGAATTTTTTGTCGTGTTTCAAGAATATCTGTCCAACTTGTAATGGATTTGTTTCACAACTTTCTAATTCATGTAAGAAATGTTGACTATGGAATTCGTAAATTTTCTCAACATTTCCAAAAATTATATTTCGTTGTCCACGTAAAGCTTGAGGTATATCATCACGCATCAATTCTGGTATATAATTAACAATAATATAATCTAATGATTTAACATAGTCTCGTTCAGTTTCAATCATTTCTTTAATAATATATGTTAAAGTTCTAAAAATTGATTGGTTGAAATGATTTAATTTATTAACAAATTATATCAAGTATACTTTTGTGTTTTTGGGTCCATGTTGCTATACAAGGCATCTGATGGTAAATCGAAATTGGAAGCATGGCAATATAAATGATTGTTTGCAGATATTGGAGGCACTTTTTGTCTTTCTTCCTGATAATGTTCTTCTTCAATATCATCACTACTATTGCTGTAATCATTCAATGATTATCACACTAAAAAAATAATGAAACTAAAACAATACCTTTTGATGAATCCATCACTACCTTCTTCGATTATACTATCCTGTTGATTATCGGTATGATCTTGATTAGAATCAGCACTAGAACTACCAGCACTACATAATGCACAAGTTTCCCGATAATATTGACAAGAACATGTTCTTTCTAATTTCTTTTTACTATTACAAATACTATCATCACCAACTGAATTATCAGCTGTTGATGATAGACCACTATCACATCGTCTACAATCATCATGTTCATTATCTAATTTCTCTAAAATATTTTCAACACTTTCACGTTCCTCTTTAATACCATCTAATGTTGTACCACTATTTTTACGTTCTAAATTATCACGACACACACAATTTTGTAATGTTTGTATATATTTCTTTTTCAATTTATATGATACCGTATTTTCAGTATCTGATTCATAACAATTGCATAATTCACCGGCAGCATGATGATTACAATGATAAATATATGCTAATGAACTAACAGATCTACGACGTATTTGATTATGTTGCAATTTGATTGGTGTACTTGTATCTAAGGGTTGATTTAATTTATCTGGTGGTTGAACTGGTGATTGTTTCTCCGGATTCTTCTGATAAGTCTAAAAGCAAATTTGTTTATTAGAATACAATCAATCGATTAATTTTTCCAAGAAGAAACCTTGTAAATTTGTAATAATCGTTCATTACAAGATTTTTCAGCTCTATGTAGAAATTCTTCAAGATCTTTATTCTGATCATCTAGAATATCTTGAGATGAATTCAATAAAATGAAGCATCTAGTGCAATGTTCTAATCGTTCTCTTGTATCTTCTAAACGTTCACGAAACGATTTCATCTGTATTTGAAGATTTGTTGCTGATTCTTTCAAATGTTGATCTCTTGGATCATTAATATTTTTACATTCTTCTAATAAATCATGAGATTTCTCAATTTGTCTCTAGAAGAAAGATATGAATAACAAGTTAGAGAGATAAAAAAAATAAATAAAAGGACAACAACAATGAAATTAATAACAAATTAGAAATGATTATTGTTGTATTGCTTTCCCCGCACGACTTTTCACAATTATCATCAATACTAATTGAACCAACATTTACAATTAACATACAGTTGATTTCTCCCACGCGTGAGCCGCTTTCATATGGTAATTTCTTATAGGGAGCCAGCAGGTGTCTAAGTTGTGCATAGATGTTGTTGTTTTTTTTTGTTGTTGTTTTCATCTACAAGACATTAGATTTTTTTTTGTAATTCTTCTAACAAATTGTTAGATTTATCGGCTAGATCGTGACTGGGATATTTTGTAAGTTTGATCAGGAAGCGTTTCGTTTTTCATTTTTTTAATTATTAATAAAAAAATTCGCCGGAAGAAAATGCCGGTAAATATAAAATGGTGTCGTTGTTACTTATTATAATCACATTATTATTATTAAAACAGAAAATAAATTATTGTGAAATAATTGAGAGGGAATTCTTTAATAATAGATTAAGTGATAGTTGTCGTGTGATTATTATTGGTTTACCTCCGGCATTACTAATCTTTTAATAATAAAATATCAACCAATCGTTTTGTTTATAGTCGTCTTCCACTACTTAAGTCAATATGTTATCCAATGTTGTAATTAACTACGACAATTGACATGAAGATTATTATTAAAATTAAATAATGACATATACCGATACAAAGAAAACGTTTCTCCGCCACTAGCGCAATAATCGTAATTCTCTATTTAATTACAAACGAAAAAAAGTTTCTAATAAAATTAATAACTCATTCATGTCATTTGTTATCAATTAAATTTATGATTGTTGTTGTGAAACACTCACCCAAGCTGTGAAGAAGAATGCTTCAAAATCGTTTGCGACTCTCTTGACACCACCAGCATCATAAACAGATTTCAGAACAACTTGTAGATTATCAAGTTTGTCTTCACCGACCTTGCGAATCCACGACAACAACTAAAGGAAAAACAGAGCAGTTTTGTTTTTTTTTGCTTTATAAGAAAATTAAATACATATTTATAATGAGTTTCTTTTCTCATGAACAAGAACAATCCGGTAATTATCGTGACGATTTACAATAATAATAATAATAATAATGAACTCGTTTTTTTTAGAGGAATTAGGTTGATTTTTACTCTTTATTTCTGAATTTAATCAACAAATAAACAATAAGTCTCAATTATGTTGACCTTATTAAACCATCATCATTTATTAGATTAGAGTAGACGGAAAAACCTAATTTCCTAGATTGGTTAGCTAATTTGCGGCGATATTACTTCGAAAGTTAATTTTTACAGCTTATTTTAATTAAAACTAAAAGTGAGATTGTCTCGAATTTGTTAAATAATCATATAGTTGTATTATGTTACAAAAAAAACTATAATTTTCGTCATGTATTCATTATCAAAAAAACAACAACAATAACGATACACGTTTTGACCTATACAGCTGCGATCTCTAAAGAAATTCTTCCTGTAATATACTGGCGGCACTTTGAAATATCGTCAAACATACACAAATAATCGTCATTCATATTAACAATAATTTCAAAAAAATATTATTTATTATCAGATTCAAAAAACGAACAACAAAAAGAATTATGTTATGTCGGCGAAAGAAAGGTGATTTGTCGGACAATTTGCGGAAAGAAATTAGAATTTCTCACATTTAAAGAAAGAGGCACGGCCGCACAATAATAATTGCAATAGAGCTCAAAGGTTAGCAAAAAAACATCTACATCTAATAATCGACCAAATAGAAATTTAACACCATCCAAACTGTCGAAGATTAATTGACCAGTTAACAAAATTGTTGATTTTAATTGTCTATATTTAGAGAATTGTTTAAAACAACACTACAAATGCAATCATCCATACACAATATAATGTTATTAAAGTGTTTATACATGTTTAATACTATCTGATTAATTAGATTTTATTTATAAACGAACAAGAACATAACTTGGCTGTATTGATATACAAAAAGAATTAAATATTTATCTGGAAATGGTTGTATGTAGACAGTTCAAGATCGATCAAGTTATTCCCACAGAAAAAGTGTTTGTGTGGTAAATGACAATGCAGAATTTCTGTGCTTTTATGAAAGTTGCGGGTTTCTTTTGTTATAACAAAGAAAAATGACGAGAGAAGTGCATTTTTTTTCATTCTAGAAAAGCTGCACTTTAGAAAACACCAGCCAGATGTTCGATTTTCCATCAATAATGATGAGATTTTCGTGAATACATAAAATCGGTACACTTTAATTTGCCCAAGTCGGTATACAGCGGCATCATTGTGCTCTTAATGTTCTTGTAGTGGAGTTTTTCGTTGCCACCAATAATAGATTATCCGTCTGAAGTCATGTAGAGAGAAGGGTACTACTTCCCTTTGAATCTGACAGTATTTCTGATTCTCCCAAAGCAGTTCTCATCAATATTCGAATACTGGATGGGTGGTCTTTTTTATCAAAATTTCAAATCTTATATGTTATTTATAAAAATTATTAAAATCAACGACAATAGTTGAATGTGTGATAATTAATCAAAGACATACTTAAATAAATAAATATCAGCAACAAATTAGGTACATTTAGAATAAGGATATCGTTGACCATTTAAAGGAATACAAGTAGTGATCTCGTTCTACTAATTTGTATGGATTTTTTACTCTTTCTCTTTTACCAAACAGATAAATTAACAGATAGACAGTAGGATGATGTTCAAATTGATCAACATTTACCTCAATACCAACTTGATTTATAACCAAAGTTGGTTGTATTTAAAACGTTTGTTTTTTGTGTGTGTTACTTTAATTGTTATGTATTGGTTATTTAATGATGGACCTGTGTAGAGATTTAGCAACGAAATTACTGTGTTTTCAAGTTGCCTAGATACATACGTATGTATTTATCCTAATTAACTTCCTCTTCCTTTATTCATACATTAATATTAATGGACACGATAATTATTAATTTTGAATTATAATTAATTAATAATAATTTTCTCTAATATGTCACTCACCTCTTCTGCTTCCTCTTGCAATGTCCTGAATTTTGCTAATTCTTTTAGTCTTTCCGTTCTCTCCTGTTTTAATTGTTCTAATCGTTTTGTAACACGATCAATCGAATCAAATGTAGCATAAGCAAAACTAACACTACGTTTAACATCTTTACTACTACTCAACCATTGTGAACGTTCTTTTAAATTATTTAATGTTTTATTACCATCACGTCTCAATTTTTGTACATGTTCCATCTCCAATGCTTTGGAGATTTGCCTAGAAAATTATTATAGGAAAAAAAACAGGAAAAAAACATTAATTTAGTAAAATACCGAGATTCAATTAACAACAATCAACTAAACAATGATTAAATTTGTTCAATGATAAGATAATTGCAAGTTTTTTTTTTGTATATATATTTGATTAGATGATTAAATGATAAAATAATGATAACATACCTGCACTGGTGATTGAGAAATCTTTGTGTAATTTGATGTGGTATAGTGTCATTTCTTAATTGTGATAATGCAGTTAAAAGACTATGACCAGCTTGTTTACACATTGTTAAAAATGGTTCATATTGTTTGAAAAATTCAACCCATTCAAGTTGATCATGATTACAACAACCACCACATGATGCTGGTGCTTGTTCTTTTTCAATATATTGCCATAAAGTTGTTTCATCTGTTATCACGAACGCCTATAATAAGAAAAATTAAACAACAACAAAAACTCTTGATAGTTTCTCATGGCAATAAATCAAGAAATAACCAAACTATAAAGACAAATTACACCTTAAAGTCGACATCGGGATAAAAAATTGTTGGAACAAGAAAAAAAAAACAATAATTAAAGAATATTTCTAAAGTTATTTTTGTTTTAATTATAAAGAAAATTTTTATGAGTGTGGAATATCTTAGATACGCTCGACAAGACTCACAGTTATTTAAATTTTTTTTTTAATTTTTTTTTAATTAAAGACGACACAAACTTAACGGTTTTCATAAATTTCTCAAACAAAATTACCAATTATAATAAAAAATCAGAAATTAACAATTAAATCGTCTGATAAATAATGCAAAAACTTACCTCAACACGACTAGTTAAAGTTCTTGATGAACTGCTGGATTTTAAGCCGGGTTTCCACACAATAAACCGTGCAAATTTCATCTGATTTGCTATTAAAATTGTTGCTTTATCTAAAATTTCTAAAATTTTATAATCAACTTCATTCTCAGCTAATAATAACATTGTAAATCCGTTTTTAGTGCAGTTATTCCTGAAATTTTCAAACAAAAACAAGATTATACCAAAAAACAAAGCAACAGTTATTTTAACATGAATAAATTACAAGCTCTTACAATTAGATTGTAATTTATCTTTGGCTTGGCAATGTAACATTGTTAATTCTAATGCATTTCTAATGTTGTTACATTTAGTAAACGATTAGTTTACAACAACTATATTGATGTTTTGTAGAAATTTATAGAAATTGTAGGTAATTGAAAAATGTTGAAACAAATCAATTTTTAGGAGATCATTTTTTACGTTAAACAACACACAGCTTTCTCTACTCCATTTTACTACATCCATAATGTATTAACTATTAATAAATAGGATTTGTTATGGTTCATTATTTAATTCAATTACCGTGCCAAACATCAATTCGTCTATATTATCTTCAACGATTTAGAAACAATCATAACTTTATACAATAATTATACTTTACATTGATTGAAAGTGAGATTCTTGTTGGTCATTTTAAGCTCTTACAATCCATCCAACGTATAGTGGAGGATATTAATTTAATGTTTGACACGGTTCGATCTGTGCTTTATATTGTTTGACAGCGAAATCTAATATATTTTGAAGTAGCATGTTGATTAATTACAATAATTCTGTCTGTAGTCGACTTAATCGACCAGTTACGAGCATAAATGTTTTATAAATTATTCTATTCATATTTTTTTGTATACTTACGTTGGTACTGAAGAATAATATAACAAAAGTTTTGCTATTTCATACTTGTTAAGTCCGGCTCTGGCTAGACATTCAGCATAACATAAAACAATTGGTCGACCGTCATTATCACAAGTACCTGTAAATATAAAATTAAAAATAGAAAACTACAAACAATACAACTTCTACACAATTAAACACATTGTAAATCTCAATTCCATTCATTAATCAGATTGAACGACCACGTTTTATTTAACATAAACGTCTATTGTGATTTGTTGTTTTCTGTAGAATTGGTGTTTTTTTGTTTTGTTGTTTTAATATAAATTTTCTCTACATCTAAAACTACTTGTAAACACGCTTGTTGCAATTGAATAAAGTTAACAATAGAACTATACAGATGGTGATTTTCAATCGTGAAATACGAGTAAGTACTTGAATATATGCAACTGATTTTAATTTTCAATGTTTATTTTTGTTACTCTTTAAGGATTATAGTCAACAATTAACTAGTGTTGTGGGTGTATACACACGTAGGCCAAATGTCGAAAGAGTTGTTGTTGAGGGCAGGGCAGGGGCCAGTAGTACACTTGAGTAACGTTTTACTAATAGTAGATGAATCTATGGTAATAGATTTTGTATGTGTGAGAAAACTAACACAGTTAATTGAGATCATTTACAGTTCACAATTTAATAATAATTTATGTTTTAATAATTTTTCTATTAATCTTCTATTATATTATCGTAATAAGCAATTAATTCTTGTTAAATAAAAACTTTACCCATCCAACATATACACGATTCTTAACATAATTGCTACTTTAACAGTATCCATCGTCGGCTTCATTAAGTCTGTCAGACTGAAATTAGTTTCCATTCCATAATAAAATATGAAGATCGTGCAATCCCATCCCATACAATCAATAATTTTAACAAAATAATATGTGGGCCGTTTCGATTCACAGTTATATTTAAAACAACAAATGAAAAATTACATAATAAATAAATAAATTCAACGACATTATTGCAATAGAAATATAAAATATACACAAAATAGATAAATAAAAGCTCATCAATGTATCCGGTCAAATTGGTTATGGGTGCGGATGAACTTTGACATAGCGCCGCTTCCGCATTGCAATCTCTTTCTATATAGTGTTAATGCCTATATATATACATAGAGATATCTCGTGTTTTAAAATAGAAATACTATACCATCCCTTGTATCTATATAATAACTTTTACTAGGTCAAATTTGTCATGTGAATCGTGATGATCATGTCGAAAACTAACAACAAGATCTTAATTAAAAGTCGGAGGAGAAACGATAAATGTTGAAGAGGTCAGTTGGGCAACAACAACTCTTCAAAAGGCTATATGACAATAAGGTAGCAGCAATATTTACAATATTATTACACAATTAGTTGCAAAAATTACAAATCATCTAGAAATTGAGAGAAGTAAATAAGAAATCTTACCCGGCGCATCCACCAATTATCAAACATATAATCTTACATAATTTTGAAATAATTTCAACATTTATCAATCAGATAATAATGCAATATAAGGTCATCTTTCTTTAAGTATTTTCTATATTAGTTTATAATAACTGAAAGTAAAGTTTGCGAAAGTCCTGTGTGTCCCACTGGTAAAACCAACAGCAATAATAATAACAAACAGAAAGATAACTAACGATAGTATCACGATTGTTGAAGGGGCGTGACGCACGAGCATATCCAATTCATATAATTGATACCAGAATGACATCAGTATCCAAATGCAATAGAATAATATACATATTCATTGTAAATATAATACAATAAGCGGTTGCATTGTATTATAACAAACATTAGTTTTTTCCTATGTGTATATGTGGTTTTACAAAAATTTTGCTTTAGTATGAAATAGGTTGGACATGTACTGATTCTAAGAACAATAGTAACAACACAACAACAAGACAATCAATTTTCTGATAAAGTCCACAATTAGTATGAACTAATTCCTGTTTTGTACGTTGTTCTCAATCGGTAATGTATGTTGTATTCTAGTTGAACACTTGCCATACTGGTGTATATATCTTGAAAACTACCAGTATATGTGGGCAAATACAGCAATTTGCGATTAGGAAATGCGAAAATCACGTTTATACATATTTACATATTCTTTAGAAACTAGTTCATTTGAAGTTAATAAAATGCAATTAAAGATAATATTTATATATGTAGGTACGTATGTACCGATTGTATTTAAGTGTTTGACGATAGAATGACGGCATTCCATTTTGAGCTTTTACTTCATCTACATAACGACTAAAACACGTTCTAATTAAATTCACCTGTATATGTGTTTTATACAGTTTTAATAAAGATATTAATCTATTGGAAAGTTTTCAACAAAATTACCGGTAGAAGAGTTTTAACAGAAAGTTAAGAAAAAATGTAATTTCGGTATTGCGGTGTGGTCCAAAAGAGAAACTGTCTGAGATTGTACAATAAATACAATTCACTTTTATTCCATCTATATAGAACAAAACATATTAAAAAAACAACTGTCAGATAATTGCAGCATAATTGCCTTGTTTTTCTGTCCATCAACCAAACGTTACTTTTACAAAAGAACCTTTATTATTTCAACGTTGAGATTGAGTCATAATGTTGTTGTTTTTTTTTCATTTAATGGTAAACAAAATTATAATGATGGGAATTGAAGCCTATTTACCTGGTAAGTTGATGCCGGACATGAGAAGTTTGTCAGGTAGATCTGTGATGGTTTTAGGACGGGCAATTTCCAATTTGCGATTTGATGATCCTGAAAACAAATATTGTGTTAATACACCTATTATGAATAATTTTTTTTTGGTGAATGTAATGCATTATTATTGGGGTCCGGTGCATTTATTAGGTCAAGTTATTATGCAGTCGATGACCTGACATTCCAATTAATTTTTATTTTAATTGAAATTGTTTCCATTTACTTGCCCAAAAAGTCAATGTAAACACACAATTACAAGATAAATATTCCTTTACGAAATAAATTAAACAAAAAATAATTCCTATTTGATTTATATTCATCTATATTTAGTTTAACAATAAACGTGTAATAATGCCGACAACTGCACTCCAGATACAAGAGATTTATGTTGACGTGATCTTTACGCAACAGAAAATAAATTATTCATCAGAAATATCGACATTGGTGAATAGGTTATTATTAATGGTTCGGTTCGGTGGGCCATTAACTATATCCCTACTAAAGAATAGACGAAAAAAATCCTAGTAAACATCAAATAGTTTACTTATAATCAAAAACAAACATCCATACGGTTGCTATCAAGTATCAGTTATAAGTCCTAAGAAAACATTGCATAGATACCTATTGTGCGAACTGCTGCACCTAAAACGTGGGAAAATAACTGATTTCCTCTAATAATAATAATAATAATAATAATAATAATAATAATAATACAAAAACATAAGTTATATTAGAGAGAAAGAGAGATGGGATGATGGGATCAGTTGATCGGGTCAATAAACATCTGGTTAAATGATGATCGCATCAATCTAAGGTGTTTTCTCAAATAATTTCAAATAAAGTCAATTTGAAAATATTGAATTTTTTTCAAATAATCCAAATGTGTAGGTGACTATGTTTTCAATAAATATCAATTTGTTTTAATTTCAATTAAATGAACATATGCTGCTTGTTGCCTTTCAAATCAAATTAAAACAATCAAACAATTACAAGTGGCGTAACAAACTTAAATATGTGTGTGGTACAGCTGACTTTTGAAACGAAAATTTCCATTTAACCCCAACAATGATTCGGGTCAATCAAATCTGCGATAGAAAGAACTGAACGTAAAAATACAGCTGCGTTTGATTACTTTTATTATTTTTTTTTGTTCTAAATTAATTATGACTCACTACTACAGCACTTTTGTTATGTGTATTTGTGTAAATATGTTGACATTTGTATATATTACACGACCAATATTCGTATTATTTATAATGCGGCAAATGTGAATTGCATCTGGCATTGTATAGTTGTGGGGGAAGACTGAAAACTTGCAAATTTTATGTGAGAATTTGAATAAAATTCCATACAAACATTGTAAGACAATAGCGAGTATTTAACCTTCAATGTAAACAATTCGTTTTGTTAATTTAAAACCAACCCAACTATAACCCAAAACTGATTCTGTTAACAAAGTAACAACAAACATCCGTTTTCAACTACACACATTATTTTAATATTCATCGACTTTCCAATAACTTTAGCAAACTTATGAGAAGAGCAAAGATAATATTTGATTTCGATCATAAGTGTTATTTCACCTCTAGCAATAACTGTTGTTATTATCATTATTAAATGGAAAAATATCAAACTTTCATTTTCATCATTTTAATGTCAATAATGATAAAGAAGAATTGTTATAAATTCAAAAAAACGTGCATGTATCATCATCAATTTATAGACGATAAACATGCTGTAAGATTAACAGATTGTCTGCAGTCATTCATCATTGTGAAAGAATCGCGCCGACATCATCTGTATCAATCAAATAACAAGAGTTGAAAGTTTGAATGAAGATGGATAGATATTTGGCCCGGCGCATCCGCCAAATTTGCAACGTACACACAATTTTATAATAAAATATAGTTGTTTTATTTATTTATTTGCCAATTTGTTGTTAGTTTTGAAACGTTTCGCTAATGTTCCGGAACTGTTTTCATGCTGCTGTCAGAATGCAATTATACCTGCGGACGATATAATTAGAAATTTTCTACAAGAACGTGTGCGTGGGTTGAATTATATGCATGTATGTACATGCGGTATAAAATGTTATATAGCGAGAATTTACAGTTTCACTTGTTACCTCTAGTACTAGTATAATATTGTTTATGAACGATTACTAAACGTATATTTTGATTTTGATGCAATGGTATTAACAAATCAAACCTACGCTGTATATATGATTCTCTCTTTTAACTTGTTTGGATCACATAAAATAAATCGATTATTTATTGTATATTGGATACATAAATATTAAATGTGGTGTTTTAACGGTACCTGTTGTGAGCTTAATATGTGGATTGTATGAATACCAGAGGCGACACGCCTCAAATTGATGACAATCTAGAAAATCAACTGAAAGAATACAAAAAATGACATGGAAAAAAAAACAAAAACTCTTCAATACGACGATGATATAACAATATGAATGAATTCTAATAAAACTATTTATTTGTCGCTTCCTATTCAATAGATATAAAGACTTGCATAATAACAAAGTTATCTCGTCACCATCTGAAATCGACTAACGGACGAATATACCGTAAATCTCTAATTCCCAGGACACAATTACACATAAATATTATCTATATATATAAAACAAGTAGAAATGAATTGACCTTTGGATTGAACCTACATTTGCCAAAGTGTAATTCACATCTGCATATATATATACTGTGTGTCTTTGTTCACCAATTCCTAATGTAGAAATGAATAGGGAGTGAATATGGACAATTGTTCAGATATAGAATTGGATTTAAAACAGCCTATAAGTCTATTTATTTAAAGATAACTATTCAGGTCTCTCATGCAAGCGTTCTTTTTATGACTATCAATTACACACGACTCTATAATTAGGAGATGTGCAAAATAAAAATACTGTCAGATAGTATCGAGCATGCAATGATGCAATTAACTTATTGATAAATTAATATGCTCTTAATAAAGGTCTAGACGAAATAATTATTTTACAGAAAAAAACATCTTAAAAGGATGTTAATCCGCAATCCTACATCCAACCTCAATCAGTCAATCATTGAATAATAATCGGTCATATAATGATTGGACAATTTGCATAGCACTAATTGCAATTTATTGGCGAAATATATCAATATCGATATTGCATGAAGAGAATGCAATGTCCTAAATGCATACTTATCGCAACAACAACAACAACGAATTGTTGTATAATAATGGTAATGAATGTAATATAGAGAAGACGCCAACGCGTTATTTACGTAGTATAGTAGTGTCGTATGGTAGTTTTTCTACTTATTCTTTTTAATATATATACCTTATTTTTTCTATTTTATAGTTATGCATTCACTAGTAGTATTTAAAACCCACCACTTTTAACTGTTTATTTATATTGGTCAAGTTAACCGCGATATTAGTCGACGCGAGTGGGCTATCTCTTTATGAATTACTTTCGCTATTCTAGTATTTATAAATTATGAATGAAAAATCTTGTAAACTAAAAAACCAAATGCCCCACCAATTAAATTCAACAGGTTGTTCATGTGGGTTCTAACACTGTCAATTAACTGTTATGAAATTCTAGTTTTACAACGACTAAAACAACACTTATCTGTTGAGAAAAATCAAAATAAAATTAATTACTTTTTTGATTATTTTTGAGTCTCTAAATTTTCGATTATCTGTAGGTGTGTGGTGTTGTTCAGTTTGTTTATGCAAACGATCATCAAATAGATAAATAAAACAATTTTGTCGTTTAGTTATATTGTGGGCGGTATTGTTGGCCCAACGTTAACTCCAATTAACATCGTTATACCCTGTGTATTGTAGTGTTTTTGTTGGAGTCAAAAAAAATTGCGCAAGTAAAAGGTTTTTGATATAGAAAACAGAGCAACAGCTTTAAGCAAAAAGTCTTAAATAGGAACGGGCACGTTTGGCCTGAAGATGAATAAATAGATAATCGCATTTGTAATGTTTGCAATTCTTTTTTTTCTGTACAATTTCCTACTTTTTATTTTTGCTTGTTAGTTTCCTTTCAAAAACAACACCAAGAAAAATCTATGAAGAAACATTATAACCGATCAACCGTATTTGGTCAAACACGAGAATTTCTATAGAAGATTACATATTTGTGTTCTATCTTTTTAACAACAAATAATAGGAAAATCAACTAAAACAAATTGCATTTGCAATAGTATAACCAGATGTATAGTATAAACAGATGTAAGACCGGCAGTGTATTTGAGAACGTATACGGAAATCGTATAATCGTTTTACTAGAAGAGGAGAGCATACCTTCTCTCGTTTATTGCACGACAACATATTTAATATTCCTAATAATGCGCTCTCCCAAGAAAGTGCCCTGTGAATGTATAGAAAGATACATTATAACATATCTTGTTCCTTGTTTGATTACAAGAAATCTCTGACAGATGTAATTTAGCTATAATAAATCAAACAAAACAAAAATAAAGAAACATGAAAGAGCGGCAGTATTTGTGAATGTTGGATTGGTGCACAACAACGACAGTTTTAGTGAGATTTATATTGAATTACTGTCGTTATAAAATGAATTTTATCAAACAAAATTACAACATTATATGTTATTTAAATAGCAGAATATTTGAATTAGTTATACACTACGTCTATTGCAATCGATCAGCCTGACTTTACAACCAAGAAGTAATTGGTTCCGGTACCTTATCGTTTATTGACTAGCAGCATGTCACTAATATTTTCATCTCCATCCTTCATTCTAGATAATAAACGACCTATTGGAGCGGATATGAGCTTCTGGTTTCCTTTTGTATACCCTCAAAGTACAATAGCCTCAATCCTTGATCAATATGTATCGGTTCCATCAACTAAACTTTGTCAGTTTTGAAAGTAATCAATTATTTGAGAAAATAAATCGCTAAAAATCAACGATTTTTAATACTTGTAATATCAGTAAAAGAATCTGAAACTGAATTGGACAGTGTCGGTATAATTTGTCTTGTAAATATATCTTGAAACACTTAAATGTTATCGGTTTAATAAACGTACACGTGTGGTCGAACGGTTCATTAACATTCTATAACAAGTGCAATCCAATTGAGATTCAAGATTAAAACCAGAATACCACCTGTCAAAATTCGAGATTATTTAGATCGAAGAGACTCTACTATATACAACAACCAACGACGAATGTGTAATCATTCCTTATGCGTATTTATTATAAATAATCATATAGGAAGCGTAAGGTGGTATGCGAACTAAGAGATTAATGTGTGTGTGCCTCAGGTGACCTCACTACCCACACCTAGGCCAACACATATAATAAACTTTAGCTTATGGACTAGGTGACATCTATTTACTGACCACTTAATCATAAACTGAATACCGAAAGGATATTCGTTTTTGAATCACATTGAATTCTAGACAAATTTCACACAATATTTCAATATAAATTGTTGGAATGTTGGTCATGAGATTGGCTATAGGCGTACAATACAATGTGTTCTACTTTATGATTGGAAAAAAAATTTGTTTTTCTGTAACGATTATTCTGTAAAATTATGCCCCCGGTTATAGCAATCTTCGTCTCATTATGCTCAAAATAGGAATTTGACAGACATTTACAAATATTTATCAAATAAAGATGAATACTTACCACTTTTGACAGATTCTTTGTCGTCTTCATCATCACTATCAATATGAGGTATTGACCCGGCAAATTCAAACATAGGACTAGTTTGTATTGAAGTGTCTTTTTTAATAACCGAATTTTCCAATGGACGACATAAACACTGACATGCACACGATGAAATTTGTGATAATGTAGTATTCATACCGCCACCATCAACATCATCATCATCATCACCTTCTTCATCGTTATGATCTCGCCGATCCAATGGTAAATATTGTAAACATTGTGGACATGGAAATGTTAAATCATCTAATGGTACCCGTTCTATTGCATGTTCAACCGAAACTAAAAGATTCTGTAATAATTCTGGTAATTCAGCACCATCATAATCATCATATGATGCTATCTCCAAATCGGAGATTGATTTCAAATTTGAACACATAATGTCATCTAAACTGTTCAATGGATTTTTGAATTCAGCTATTGTATGACAATGTATTTGTAAACGTTGACGCCAAATCAATGATGCTTCCAATCCAGGTGCACTACGTGTCCTAATACACAAATAACAGTCTCTGTTTCTGATTAAGGATGGGTCCAATTGGCCCAAATGGATGACAACACCGGACTCGCCCAGGGAAAGGGGCCATCCTAAAGGCGTCGAACCGTCAGTTGTGGAATTGTTCTGTAAACAAAAATCAGAAGAAAATGAAATTGACTTGTTCTAGGAAAGTTCTAAAGATGTAATAGTGTTGATTATGTTGCTAAATAATACAACATTGTCTGTTGTAATAATAATAAATGAATTGCATAGCGAATAATCGTCGAATATACGATTATATTCAACACACTTTCAGTGTTGATATAAATAATACCGTAGGCAGAACCCATCAAAAGTGGATACCTGTATATAATTATTATATAAATTGTCGATGAACCGTGCAACTTTTAAGTGATGCTGTGTAAAGCGTGCATAAAATTATATGAAATTTATTAACATCCATACAGTATGTAGATGTTTGCATTATCACAAAGTGGGTCATGAACCAAATTCTTTCTTTGTTTCACCCTAATTTCACGTGTCGGCATACAAAATTTTGACAAGTAGATGAACAAAAGACAGAAAGAATAATAATTCAGGACGGAAATACAATTTTGCTTCTATTTCCAAATGAATCTTATTACTTAATCTTAAAATCTATTGATCCATTGTTGATTCCAAGTTTGGACAACATTGTTGTATCTTTTATAAAACTACTTAGTCAGTGTGTAATTAGTTGTAAGGTTGGAAAATCTATGAAAATCATCACATTGATTGACGAACCATTTTTGGTTAGGCGATTTGTCCTTCATCTCATGTCATAAATGATACGAATCTGATGTTTTCGAAATGATGATCACAATGTCAATCAACTGTCTAAACCTTTCTCTTCAAATATTTCTATTGAATTGTGACATGGATAGAAACATATATATATACAACAACAAGTTGAATTGTATCAGCTACTAGTATCTTGTATTTGAATAATGCAAATTTAGCATAAATGCATAACGGACAAAACAATAAAATAAATGTGTGTATGAATGTAGACACTTTCATCGGCTACAACTGCGCGAATCTTGCAGATCTATTTTTATTATTATTCTCTCTATTATTCATTGTTTCTCTCAGTTATTGAACACAATATTAACAATCTAGAAGTGAGGGCGTGTTATTAAATCATTAGCCTCCTTAATCGGCAAAACATAACAAATTTCTTTCAAATTAATATTTCCAGGTTAATAACAACCTTGCTCTACTTTTCAATTGTTTGTATAAGATTGTTAATATTGTCGTCGTCGTCGTCTATATAAACTGAACAAATAATAGTAGTTACTTGAAATTAAATACATTGTGTTCAGTTTAATCGTATAAAATATAAAGATATCTATATAACAAACTGTAATTGTATGGAATCTAATAACATCAAGACAACTATTTATTATCAAGACTATTCTATTTAAAGAAATATTTTCTAAAACAGTTATGATCGAGTTTGAGGCTTAAAATAAAAAACGACGACATTTGAAAGACAGTTTTTCCAATTAGCGTCGGTACGTTACGTCTGGTGACACTGTTATTCATAAATTTTCGATATCATTAAAGAAAGTTCTCTAAACTAATGTTAGACTTGTCAGTACGAGATAGATTCAATTATGAAATGATTTAGTTTTTAATTTTCTTGTAAATCTACCTGTAAATCCTTCTAAATTAATTTATTGTTAGATTACTGAAACGAATATCTGAAAGCCTACTACTACCTACCTCTTGTCTTGTGAGATAATTTTAAATTTCGATCTATGACAGGAATTCGTTGATTGTTAATGGTTTCCGCATTGGTACAAGAGAACCCGTAATGTGACAGTCGACTTTTCTACTCATCGCTACCGTTCTCAGTTTAGTCATTTTTTAAAAATACAAAGACAGGTTTCTTATAGTATCAGTCAATTCTCATAATAATTCATTCCCAATAATCTTCCAGTCTTTTTTTTGGAAAATTAATTAATCAACTCTACACGTTATCCAAAAGAATTTAAACGAATGGAAGTCGTTAATTAATTGCTATAAAATAGCGGTATGTTACAAGTTTTCTCATTTTTTTGCTTGTTTGTTGATAATTTATTTAAACAATAGTTTGCGACAAAGATGCACACTGTTGGCCCTGACCTTAGGTAAGGTAATACGTCAAGTCGAACCAGCATATCGATGTGGTAGGTCTCTCAGTGCAGAATAAAGGTGAGATAATGTCACAATAAATTACAGAACATACACCCAAACACGTTTAATCTCACATACATCAAACGTATTCTTAACGGAGACAAATTGAATTTTTTATTTATTTTTTTAAATAATATTGTTGATCATTATATTCAACGGAAAATTGAAATAAGAAGAAGAGCATGTTAGGCGATGTTATTATTTGTGTCCACCAAGGGGTGTCCTAAGAGTCTCGTCGTCTCCAGATCATGTATCACCCACGTTGAACTACAAATAAGCCGACAATTTTTTTTATTTTTTTTTAAATCATTGACGGTTTTTTCTGTGGCTACACAACACTGAAGTAATAGTTTTTATAACAAAAGCAAGGTTGTTGTTTGTAGTCCAAAGATTTAGTGACCATTTAGTATAGGATGGGTGCGATAAAACCCACACAATAATATCGTTTTTCTTTAATACCCAAATACACCTCATGGTAGACTATAAAATTATGCGACAAGCAACAAACCGACAAACCAGACCAGTTATAGTTTTAGCTGTGATTTTGTTTCATGTCTATCTCTAATATTTTTATTTATATCTTTGTTAAAACAACTACAACAACAAAAAAGGATATAAAGGGAAGTTAATTGAGGTGTGGCTTTTAAAATGCATAACTTTTTTATTGTCCTTATATTAAAAGTATAAATGTATAGACATACAATATATGTAATTAAAACTGAATGAATTTAATTAAAAATTTTATAGTGAAGATTGTGAAACTTGTTCGGGTAAACATTGTTCTCATACGGTCAATATACAAAAAACAACAAAACAAACAAATCAATCATCTTGTATATGTTAAATATACACTCAGTCTATTTTAACGTGGCTAACTTGGCTGTTCAAAGAAGGAGCACAAGTGTGAACGTACGGAACAGGCCGCTTGACACTACTTTAAGGTGAAGCTTGATATATTTACAGCTTCAGTGAGTAAATTGACTCTGATGATATTTCTAAAGGTGCCCATTCATGAGCGATCTAACAGGCCAAATCCAAAATTCGCCGTTTGTGAATAATTACAAATAGAGCGGTATGTCTCTACTGGCCCATCTGGATGTTCGACCTGGCCAATACCCGAAACGCCGCGCCACATATTATTATGTTTGATGAAATGAAAGAAACGTGACATAACACTAGACACCTATTGGAAGAAAAATACTGGGAACTGGTCGTGTATGACCCTCGTGATTTTGACCTAGACCAAATGGACTCGTGTAGACGGCCTTAGGGGAAATGGATCTGTCGTGAATGGGCGCCTTAATACAGTCATATTAAGTACTATTAATTAAATGTTCCCTAATTCTCCCTCCTTAGTCCACTCTGGTATCTTAAATTGGAGTCGTGCAAGTCATAGTATAGCGAAGAATTGTGTTAAATAGAACTTAGTCCGCATCTGTTCATTTAGATTTGTCACTGACGTGTAGAAGCTGTTTTTAAACTGTTTTAAATGTACAGGTTAAAGGTTCAAATATTATAGCCCGATGACCCTTACTATGGACATAATCAATTTAACTATTTAACTGGACATAATATATGACACTTATTAATTTAATATGTTCGCTATATTTACCATTTGAATTAATTTATGTTTAACACTTATAATAATAAACGATGATTGTTGTTGTTTTCTTTTTCTCTCTCTATTTATTATTTACCGACAAATCGTCTTACAACAACAACAACAAATCAAATCATCATAAAATTTTAACGAGTTTTGTAGAAATTCCAATTATAAACTAATTACAATTGTTTTGAAATTCTCAATTCCCTTTCTATATTGCAATTGATTTCTATATTACGTTTACCCAAAAATTTGATTAGATCGTTTTCTGAAAGATTATTCGATAAGAAGATATCGCCTTCAATAAAATTAATTAATTGCAAGCATCTCAATTAAACACCGACAATCGAACAGTCTATGTATTCTTGTGAACACAACAATTAACTTGTCGGAACATGGCCGTTAATAAGACTTAATAATCATTAGGATAAACATCTGGCGAATCTATAGTGATTTAATGAAATCTGATTAAACTCATGATAGGAGAATATGTAAAAGCTTTACAAAAACGAAAGTATATCGTATGCTTCAACTATAACATACACACAGTATGTGTAGAAAAAAGCTAGTTTTTGTTTTTGTAAAATTGTTATTTTTTTCTAAAAGACATTCCATTTATATCGACCTAAAATCAATAGCTACTACTAAGCGAATGTTGGTTACACTTAATTTACATACATTTATAACGAGGTTAGTGTTCTTTAACATCTAATTTTTTGTTTCGTTCCTTTTGATTTGTTTGTTTCAAGCTTCATCTCGCTTTTGCTACCTCAAATCGTCATATAACTTATATGATCTAGAAAGAGGATAATTAAATGGTCTTTGTCTTGTTGACCACGATGTCGGATGGGTATGTCGTTTATGTCAAGTTACTATATTTGGATTTGATTGTAAATTTGCTGTACGTGAATGAAATTATAATCGTCTTGTTGGATTTTATACACACCTATTTTATATCCGTGTATATACAGTATACAATGTTAACATGTATATTTTTAACACGTCAACTTGCTATCTGATAACAAATGGTGTTGTGATAACGATGTACAACAATTACCTGTCGAATATATTTCAACGTGTATAGGCGCCAAGTGTTGAGAACTTCCCACACTTGATATTTCTTCTTAATTTATTGATTTCTTTTATTTTCCCCTCTCTACTGAGGATATAGAGCCTTAATTATTATATTTCCTATTTAAAATGAGTAAACTTGTCCGTCAATACGTTGTTTTTTGTGTTGTGAAAGACACTTAAAAAAAAATCATTAACATCTTGATATATTGCTTGTCAACAAGACAATAATTTTGAATAATGAACATTCCAAATATACTATTAATCATTTATGTTCACCCCTTGTAAAAAATAATTATCAACAAACGATAGGAAAAAAGGTGAAAATGAAGCGAGATATATGTGAAATTGACCATCTGTCTCCTATTTCATTATAGTTACAGTTTCCCTCTACTATGAAAGATAATCTAATCACAACTATAATAGTGCGTGATGTACTCTCTTTTATTTGTTATTGTCATGTAATCCGCTCATCTTCAGATAAAACTACTTCTCTATGTATTCAAAGATAATTCTTTTATTATTCATTAAACAATATTACACAAGTAGATCCTATTCCCAGCATATGCATCTCGGGCAATGACACAACACTTTCTTCATTATTATTATTATAATTGTTTACTTAGAACACTTTTCACCTATTTTCTATTTTCCATGTTGATTTTTCTAGATTGTTTACCTCGTGTTTGTGTAAGAGAGTCAAGGCGCCAGAAATGGAATAAATCTAACAATGCTTACCTAACACTTAATTTTACGCAATATAAATGGAATTTTAAAAAGTTGTTTGCCTGGCGCATCCACCATTTTCCCACAATATCATCAATCTATTCCATAAATGTTTGGTATTAATTATTTGAAATCTCGACTTATATTAATTATGATTATAAATAATATTTCCGGATTGTTCATATTTATACAGACGACATAGGTGTCTTGACAAGTTTCACAAGGAAAAAGCCAGCTATATATGGTTGAAATATGCGAAATAATTCTTAACTGTAATTTATAATATTAAGTTGCTTGTAATAATTCTAAATTTGTAATTTATTATCCTTCTCAAATTTCAAATCAATATTAATATTCTTACAATAGCAACAAAATGAAAAATGAACAAAATAGTCAATATAACAAGCAACATCTTGAACGTGACTTTATTTAGAAACATAAACAAACTACGAACGAAATTGAGAAAGAAATCATTTTTATTGAAATCAATACAACATGAACAAATCTTTCTGTATGTGAAAAATGTTTCGCCTACACATCGTTTACAAGACAGATTCACACCTTTATTTTTACAGGAAGCTGTGTTGTCAAATGAAGTGCAAATACACCTTCACCTTCACTGAATCGTGGGAAACTTCACTTTTACACTTATTTCCAAAGAAAAGAACAACAAAACAAAACAAAAAATCAAAATGCCATGATAACCGTATTGTAATAAGAATAGAAGAAGAAAGTGCCGCATACTTTCCTTATTTGGTACTGATAGTTCAATGCATTGAGAGAAGTACAGTAAAAGAGAGAGAATGAAAGGATGTCTTTCTAGAAGGCTGTATCCTGTACCTAATTTCCTATGGTAGTTGTTTGAAAAAAATAATGCTATAAATAAACTGAATTAATTAGTTAAAATTAAATGTCAATTTAGCGTAATAAATTCGATAATCTATCGAAAACAACAACATTTTTGGAATTAATCAAGAAGATTTAAGAAAATCAGTTCAAATATTAATATCCGAGATTCTAATTAATACGTCTAACACGTGCTCAACCTGCAACAACTAAAAGAAGAGGTCAATTAGTTGATATTTACAAAAATAAGTTCCGTTTCGATTTATTTTAGTCTGAAATTACAATACTCGAAGTGATTCTCTTATAAATTATTGCAAAAACCTTGCCAGAATCCAAAGTAAACGTATTGATGACAGAACCCATTATTTAAAACAATCCACAAGGAATTCAACACCTGTTCGAAGATTGTATCAGAGATGAGAATGCGAGTATCCTATAGAGATTGCGACTGGTTTAAGTAAGAGAGAATTATGGGCGGCACCTTGAAGCGAAACTATTGAAAACAAAAATTATTCCATAATTATTTACCATCCACTTCTATTGGTTTATTGGATAACGATACAACAACATACAAAAACGAATAAAACATTAACATTATCTTTTCTGTACAATCAAAATTTTCAATCAGTATAACAATTATTATCGCACACCACACATCGAAACTATTTTAATAATGGATAAAATACAGCCGGCAGAATTCAAAGTTGAGGTTCAGGTCAACGGTGAAACCTTCTATAAATAAGCTTCTGTATTTGGAAAATACGGTTTTTTCCTTCAAATCCTTCAAACAATACCATTGTGTTTCTAAGCTTTTCCAATAATTACTACCACCACTTTCGACCTAGAAGTGCTTGACCCATTCATTTGATTAACCTACTACAAGATAAACTTTACAGATGGACAAATCGGCATTTCTTATACGCACATATTGTTTAATCTAAAAACGATTTGTTTATGTGTGTGTGATGGTTTTGTCGTGAATATGCGGTGGCCATTTTACAAATTAATCACACCGGTAAAGAGTCCCACAAGTCACGACATAGGTCCATTTATGGTCCATTATCTGGGACAATCACACACAGTGAAAACTATGTCGTCGTGTGTATTCCGAATTTGAATGAAGTATTCTTGAACAAAATCAGTTTTCTTGATTTGATTAGAAATTGAAATTTGCAAATGAAAATTTACAACCAACTGTCTGTTTTTCGAAGATACTACAATATCTTTGAATCTAAACGAAGACAAATTGTCACTGTCATCAGTATTGAGTGATCAATCAATTTAATCAAAAGAATACTTAAACAAAAAAAAAAAAAAACTAACAGAAAATTTATAATAATCAAGATTAGAAAGACATATGGATGGATATTTTGGTGTCGTCTCTTCTATTGAATGATTCTAAATCAGTTATAGTTGACTAACCCACATCTTTTTAATCAAATATGGTGAAAAATACAGCAACATTAAATTGGCTTATTAGGTGAATAAGATTTCTTGTGATGATTTCACATTGTCATTTCCTATAGTTGATTGCCAATACACAATCAACTATTTGCTGTTTGTTGTTAACTAACAATTCTTTTATCAATTTTAATCGAATAATAAACATCAGTTTGTCGGACAATCACTTAACGATGATATAAAGTAACGGCTTACTCTCTTTATCTTTATATTATTATTGTATTTTTGTTGATTTTACAATCATCAAATGTTCTATTATTTGTAATACAATAGTGGCGACATTTTATAATTCAAATTTATCAAGCAACATTTATACTTCCGTATAGGAAAGGTCATAAGATGTGGGTGGAAGTTTATTATATAGTTGCCGTCACGAAATAGTGAAAAATGACTTATAAGCCAAATTATTTTATGATAGGGATC
>JAZBGY010000246.1:71023-81669 GCA_037414755.1 Lydus trimaculatus | reverse complement strand
TAGCTATACGTTATCTAAGTGTTGATAAACAATAAAAAAAATAATACGATGTTTTTGAAAGGTTGACAAAACAGAAATAACCGAAATACTGATACGTAGGATACGATAACGTCGCAATTCAATTACAAACAATGTATTTACTGTAACCTTAATTTTTTCCGTGATTCGCGTAAAAGAATTTCACGTTTATTTGACATTTCCATTATTTTACTTATTTCTTATTTATGAACGCAGTTCTTAAATTGGCGCGCAATACTTAACCGCGCTCATCTCTACCACTTGAATACTAATAGTAGCTTCCTGTTGGGCGGTAATTTCAAATTCTATTATTACTATCGATTCATATTAACAGATAAACATTAACGCATTTATTTATTATTAATTCAATAATTTCACTGTTGTACAATAGCAACATTATCAAGTTGTGTCGAAATAATTATATATTTTGTAAAAATGTTCAATGTTGATAAAATTAAGTTGCGTGAAATTGTAAAAAATCCATCAATC
This sequence comes from Lydus trimaculatus, assembly GCA_037414755.1. Taxonomy (NCBI): domain Eukaryota; kingdom Metazoa; phylum Arthropoda; class Insecta; order Coleoptera; family Meloidae; genus Lydus; species Lydus trimaculatus. The sequence goes on along the minus strand of JAZBGY010000246.1, from coordinate 81,162 downwards.
TCAAATTTGGGTACTAGTGTAATTGTTAATTGATAACAATATTGATAATTTGTATGTTTATTTGATATTTTCTCTAGTTGTTTTTGAATTTTGTCGATTTCCACCATTACGTTATCGCAAAGAATTATAACAATTGAACATCCAATCTAGAACAAATAATAGCAACAATAGATTCATATATACTAGCGGGGTAAAATATGGGTAAAATACCACATTTATAAGTAAAGTCCCTAAATTATGTAAAATAGCTGTCCTAGAATCGATGTTATTAAAGAAATGTTTTCTTGGATATAATATACCATGAATATAAGTCAACATATGTAACAAACTAACAGTGAAAATACATAAGAATTTTATACCAAAAATTTCATTTATATCCTTTACAGCTCCATGTAAGGTCAACCATTTCGATTCAAAATATCTGTGGAAATCTTGTTCAAAATAGGACTTCCAATTCTTATTTTCTAATAATTTCTGATTGATTCTTTGATATTGTTTTAGAACTGAATTTATCGATATTGGGAAAAAGCATAAATTGTAAAAAAAGTAAATTTTCATCAAAAATATTGCTGCATATTCCTTAGCAAACCTCCAAGTACCATAAATACTACCCCATTGATGTATTTGGAAAACTTCTACAACTAAATAGATCATCCATACTAAAATGAATATAATCAGATTTACACACATTTTATCGTTTCGTTGATATCTATAGAGCTTTCTGAAGATTTTCCTTAAATGATGCCATTTATTCGACATCGATAAGCATCCAATAATCGTTGCAACACCATTATAATGTTGAAATAAGAGCGACATAATATGAAAAGAAGCTTGAAGTTGTGATCCACCTCTATGGCGTTGTAAACGTTGTAATATTGTTATAATAAAAGCAACATTTACGATAATAATCAGGATAGTGATAAGGATTTTTTGGAACTTATAACCAATTTTTGAATTACTTGGTGTAACTAGGATGAATTCACCAAATTTGTAAAATATTTGCCATAAAATCATATCAATATATATGTATTTGTATTATTGTGATTAGTTGGAAATATTGAGAAAAACTGAATGGAAAATTTAGAAAATTGGAAATCTTTGATATATAAAAGCTAAACATTGAGGATATCCGTCCTAAATACATGTAATTAACGGAAAGCAAAAAAACGTTGATTGGCCTTAATTACAGTCACGTCGAGACAAAAACTTGTAGACAATCGTTTATTTAATAAATATTAAATGTTAATTATCAATTTTTTATTTATGTTTATTAATACATTGTTAGTAGCGTTCAAACTTCCCGCTTAATTTCGACCAATCAGTTACCAAATTTGTCGATTACGTCTACGGCTAAACGGTTCGATTGGTGGTAATGCGGCGCAAAATTTAAACTCCAGAGAAATATAGCTTCTCCAAATCTTTAATTTGATTGATTTGAAGAATCAGTTTTTAAAATATTATTAATTTACGGAATAACAATAAACAAAATACACGTACAATCCAAAACTAACAGAGAATAAACCATAATTTAAGGAAATGTTAAAATTTGGACGCATTATTCTAGTAAAAACATGGTTGTGTCCGGCAACAGTTGGCTAATTCTAGCCCAAAACTAGCGGTATATTCAAATTACATTTCAGCTATTAATCAGCCATATTCAAACATGATTAGTAGATAAAAATGGAAAGAATAATTAGTTGGAATGTTTTTGTGTTACATGGTGCAACTAGGGCAAATTTACCAACAATATTAAATATTTACTATAAAATTATACTTATACTTTCTCCTAATTAATATCAAAATTGGTCGTAAACACGCAAAGGAAATTAAGCACCAAAAACCATATGATTTTTATCTGAAAATACTGATAATAATGATATCCGGCTCGAATATTGGTCATTCATAAAAAATGAACAACGTTTATCATTGCTAGTTGCTGAATATTGAATTATTAATCTTTTTACATTATTATTATTATATTATATTATTTATTCATTATAGCCTAATAATATACGAACATTCAAATTTCCCGCCACATTCTCACCAATCAGTGATTGCTATTGAGTAAATTACACCATTTGATTGGTGGAAAAAAGCGCGAAATTCAATCACACCAATTTCAAATAAGTGTATAATTCTTAAATTAATTTTCACGTGAAATATTATTAAATTGTGACATAACAATAATATAATTGCAAATTTCCGCTAGAATATTAATAACAAGAGATTTATTTAAATCAAAACAACCACCAGCTGTGAATTTCGGTAAATTATTACAACGCCATTCAAGGAAATCCTTCCAAATTCTCTTATCGTTTTGATTCATTAATTTATCCATAATCAATAATGAATAATCGATTGTTATATGTGCTTCATCAATTAAATAATCACATTTTAAACAAATAATAGTGAGTATGATCTAAAAGAATTCTCTATAATTAAACGTGAGTTTGTATTAGTTGATTTTTACAATACCATAGGTATTGATCCTCCTAAATATAATGGAATTGCAAAAAATTGAATAAAACTTCCGTTATCTGGTTTATCATCATAAAGAGCATGTTGTAAATTTGTCAATAACCGGAAACTATAAAAACCAACACAATATAGTATGTTTTTGTTGAAAATATCATTACAAATCTCAATCAAATCCTGTAATTCATAAAATCGTTGAAATAGATTAAAATCCAATCGATATTTTTTTGTTAATTGTTTCAATTGATGATTTAAATATTTGTATTGTTTTAAAATTAAATTTATTGTATGAAATGTAAGATTGATTGTTAAACATTGTGTTACAAGCATAAAAATTTGGAAAATATGTTTCAAAATTATTGTACAATCTTGTATTGCACACCAAATAATAAAACCAAATACAGTACAACACCAATTTGTTATTATTATTAATAAATGATTTAAATTGAAATTATCATTAATTATTATTATTGTTTCTAGATCATTTTTCAATTGTAACCATTTTCTACGATTGAATATATTTTGTTTTATAATTGTTTCATACATTGCACAACAACTTAAAATTATCATTATTGTATGAAATGTAAATAAATCATATCTTAGATCTTGTTTCCAAATACTTCGTTCTATATTATAAGTGAATTCACCAATTATTAATAAACAACCATAAGTGAATTGTAATATTTGTAATAATTTCAAATTCCTTTCAGTGGGTACAAGTAGATGAAACTGACAAATTTTGTAAATTAATTTCCAGTAATTTACAACCATATTTGGACGATTATTATTGGAAATTGATGTAGAAATCCGTAAATTAAGTAGGCAAACAGCTAGTAAATCAATTATTAAAATAACTAGATCGGTTTAATGTTTATTATTGTTATTATTACTATATTTATTAATAGTTAATAAACATAGATTTGGTAAATTTATGTCCGACTTTATATAAAACACCCGATTATATTAAAAAGTATATGATTATTAGAGCTTATAACATCTTAAACGTGCACCGGTCGAAAACTAGGTCACCGAAGAGAACGGCCCCACTATTCCAGTTCATCCGTTATATCTGCGAAATACTAGGCGTCAGTCAGGACACTTTAGTACAATCATGTGGGGAAAAAATTACCGGTGAGAGAATAATCATCCAGGCACTGATAGAAGATCTATATGTAAAAGAGGCAAATTTTTCCCCGCATCTAATTGTAGAAAAAAAGTTGACCAGGATAAGGTAAAACGCACATGAACGATAAAGTAATCGGCCGATTGACTGTAGTGTGCATGGAACGACTTGCATATCGTTGGGTATGTTTACAGGCATACGATTTTCCGTACAACTGTCGAATGTGTTGCATGCGACAAACGGTGTAGAACCGGCTTGAGTGGGTGAATAGGTGACAAGCAAGAACTGTCAATCCGCTCCACTCTCTATAGGACTCTTTAATCTTATGGTAATCCATTATACAATGGATGACGTCACTTGCGATTGCGCTATCAACGCACTCTATTCGGAAATCTTTCAACTGCAAGAGTGATGACGTCAGATGACACTGTTGCTATGGTATTGCGTTCCAAACAAACTAAAACTTCCATATAACCTCACTCATTGAAGTTGCTTCGTTTGGAACTCAATACCATAGCAACAGTGTCATCTGACGTCAAGATCAAGACAGTTGTAGCTAACTGCAATCTGACGGCTTGGTAGATATAAAGATGGCAGTCACATGTTCTTTAAACTTAAGAATTATTTAAATAAAGGACAACTTAACTGCGTGGCGAGCGAAGATGAACTGTCAACACGACTAAAACTTACTTACACGGTATAGTTTGTGCAATAAAGACAGAACACTATTATCTTGCCATCCACACGCATGGGCAAATAAGCGTTGGGTAAAGTCTGTACGTCTGGATGCGTCAAGAAGCTTTACAGTGGTTTAAGTGGATGTTAAGTCGATATTTAAGAATGAAAATGATCCGGATCTAAGGAGGCACATTATTTAGCTTATTATAGGTTATAATTGTTTGGATAAAAGTAGATCACTTGTACTGTCTGTCGTACATGTAACGATATATAGAAGAAAAACGTTATAAAAAAGTACAATGAGGTAAGGGTATGTAATTTTTCAGCATAAATTCAATATTTACGCATTAATTTGTTGAATATACACGTTCTTGTAGCATATGATTTTTAGGAAGATTTTTGCAGTGTTTCACTATTTATAAGACAATCTGTATATTTATCAATTTATAATTACACGATATATGAAAATATTTGCAATACTCTATTTTTAATAAAGGATTTACAATTTTACACTACACAATTTTTATTAGACTTATAAAACTGAGGAATATGGGGGTCTCCAATATTGTACGGTCAAGGGCCCTAAACTAGCTGAATACGCCCCTGTGCTTGTACTAACAATACAAGAATAATTATCATTATATACTTTATAGGTAACAAATAAACAAATTCAGCTTAATTAACAAATAATTTGCATTATTTTAATAATTAATAATAAAATAATTGGCATTATTTCAAATTTTTTTTTTATTACACATCTGTCAACATGAAATGTCTTTCAACAACATGTCAAAGTTGTCATATTTGAAAAATATCAATCAAAACAATCAATTTTATCCAATTAATTACAATTAAATTAATCAAAATTGATAATTAAATTAATTAATAAAATTGATTAAAATGTTATCATATAGTTGTAGTATTGATTTTCTGTTAAATTTATCAAGACGGCAATTTCCCTCCATTTTATTGTTAACCAGTTATTACCATGGTATGACAATCTATATTTTTAAATTTCATATATAATCACGTTTATTTCCTATAAAACTATAAAAAATTTATGAATTTTATAAATAATAAAATAAATATTCTAGAATTTCTATTATAAAATTGTTATAAACAAATATATAAATTAAAAAAGCGGTAGATAAGGTAACTATGACGTCATCTAGTATGACTCTACTTTTACGAGCAGTTAGACGCGTCCATTCTACCAGCTCGCTACGATTAATTTATAAAAAATTTATTCGACATTATTTTTTTTGATTAAATGCAATCCAACAATTTTTCGACTATATAAATCAATAAAATCACGGTTTAATTATTATTTAATGGATAATTTTGATTTGTACAAAAATTAGTGATTTTCTGATAGGTGAAGTGTTTTTGGTGACATAACCTAATTGACATTTGTGTGAAATTTGTTTTCAAACATAAATGACAGATTTTTGAATGTTGTTGTTGTGGTTGTCATTGGATTGTTGACGATTTTCAACAATTTTCTAACTGAAATTTACGATTTTTCCAGGTAGAATTGGAGGATTTTTTTTTAACAATAATGATAAATCCTTATACACACCCATCCCCTCTCCTGTGACGTCAGCCAGTCAATTTTGTTGCATGTTGACCCAAACTTTGTAGAGTTACATTTTATTATTTTATAGATAAGTTGCTATTATTATTATTTGTTTATTTATTTGAGAATTATGGAAATTTCGTTGTTTCCCCAGGGTAATAGTTTTATATAAAAAATAATAATAAAACAACGAATAATCGCGTTTGTTCTGCATAACTGACAAATTTGTGTTTTTCTTCAGATTTCCCTGTGAGATAATTTGGAGATAATGTCGACGAATCAATATCATTACCGTGATTCTGGTAGTATTCATAAAATTATCGAATTAATTAATTTCGGATATTAATTGTGTATTTATTTGTAGATTCATTAGTTGATCAACGTTTTCAATCAACAAGTAGTGCAGATGAGGATAATGAAACAGGTTCAGATGATGAACAATCAATATTATATACAACACATCATATACAAACAGTTGAACGTAATTATCAAACAACACAACAACAACAACAACAACAACAAACATCAACATCAACAACAATAAAACGTCGTGGTCATTTACCAAAAGATTCAGTAAAAATATTAAAAAATTGGTTATATGAACATCGTTTTAATGCATATCCAACAGAAGTTGAAAAAAATATTTTATCACAAGAAACAAATTTAACTGTATTACAAATAAGTAATTGGTTTATAAATGCACGTCGTCGTTATTTACCTGAAATGATGCGTCGTGAAGGTTATGATTCAATGCATTATACAATAACAAGACGAAGACGTGTTAGACGTAATGGTGATATTGTTTATCATAAAAATATTAAACAATTACGTATTGATGGTGGTGGTAGTGGTGGTGTTGGTGGTAGTGGTGGTGGTAGTGAAGATAGTCAATCTGAATATGATGAAAATACAAATGGTTATTGTGAAGATGATGGTGAAAGGAAATTTAATCCATGGCAAGCTGATATACATTATGGACTTACTGTAAATCCAGCTGATAGGGGGTTTGTATTCGGTTATCACGTATTATCGATAAGGATAAAGCGGACAGACTACGACTTTATGTTTTTGTTATCACCAAAGTTCGGTAATTAATAGAAAACACCAAGATACAATGAAGGAAAAGTAGGAAGAATTGGGGATCTAGCTAAGCAATTTTAGGATGATTTAAGTCGAGATTTAGGAAGAGAGATTTTAATCATAAATAGTTGTATGCCTTAAGAGCCGTGAGAATAGAGTGCTATGTTCATTCTATACCATTGAAATACGAGACAAAACGACTACTATACGCTTAATAATAAAGAAAAATAGTATGAAAATTTGAATAAAGCAAAGGAAGGTTGTAGCCTGTAGAAGAATGCTAGTCTTAGGTGTCTAGTTAAAGTCTAAATAGGAAGAAGAACAGTTTCTCTTCCTAAATCTTGATTGAAGTGGAATTCATGTTTTATGACGAACTAAAATGAATTGTGTATTCAAGCAATTTGAGTCGAAATTTAGTAAGCGAGAATTAGCAGTTCTTTAAGATCTTAAAATCGAACAGCAAATTGTCGTAAAGATATTGGAAGACCAAGGCATATCTAAAGCAAAGGAATGTTGAAGCCTTAGAAGAATACTAGCCTTAGGTGTCGCCTAGTTAAGGTCTAAATAGGACGGAGCAGAACAATTTCCCTTCTCCTAAATCTCGACTTAAATTCCACCTTACCTTAAATCAATCTTATATTCCTTTAATATAAGATTCATTTTATTAAATCTGAATTCAAGTAAAATGAGTCGTATGTTCAAGGAAATTTAAGTTGATTTAACATCGACCTTAAGTAGAGATTTAGTAATGGAGGATAAACAGATCTTAGAAGCTTAAAATTGATCAACAAGTATTTGATAATTATAGTCTTAAAGATATTGGGAAACTAAGGTATATTGGAATGTACTCAAATAGCTGCATGTTTCATTAGCATTCATAGCAGAACTAAATACTTGAGAATAGAGTGTTATGGTGTGTCAAAATAGCTACTACAAGCCTTAAATTGACATGTTGAACAACACTCTAAGACAGTTAGAGAAATGAAAGACTGAGAAAACGGTACGAGATAAAAAGAAATTCGAATCAAGCAATGGAAGATTGTAGCCTTAGAAGAATGCTAGTTTTAGGCATGTCGTTAGAAGAAGCATTATAACAGATATATTGTGCCATATCAGTTCACTTTCCTAGATTAGATTAGATTAGATTAGATCATAAGAGTCGTTTGGCCATTATAGCCTTCCTGAACTGTGACCACAGTTAGTCCATTGTTCTTAACCCTCCATCTATTGATTTCCCAAGAAAGATGTCTTTTTAACAAAGCTAACTATCTCTCTGGAAGACTCCTTTGTCATTTCGGAAAGCGATAGAGTTACACTGCCTAGATGGATGAGTTTTATATGAGTCACATTCAGAGGTTTCGTTGTCCGATTCATACAATCTACATCTCTCACTGTCTGTTTGCCCAGTTTTTTGAGATGGTAGTGCCCACTTAAGAGCCTCGTTACCAGTCTTAGTTCGTTCCTACTTGGGTCGAGAAGCTTTCTGGCATTCTGAGGCACATAGTCACTAAACTTTTTTGCATGTGGCATACTTGGATATTGTCTCCAATGTAGCATTTTCCCCACTTCCTAAATCTTGCCTTAAATCAATCTTATAATACTGGAATATAAGATTCATTTTAATAAAGTGGAATTCAAGTTTTATGGCGAACTAAAATGAGTCATCTATTCAAGCAATTTGAATCGAAATTTAGTAAGCGAGTATTAACAGGTCTTTAGGATTTTAAAATCTAACAGCAAATGGTCTTAAAGATATTGAGAGATCAAAAGCGACGATAAATAATGCGTTTTAATTAGAAATATTAGAATGCACTAAAGTAGCTGTATGTCTCACTAAGAAATAAGTTGCGATGAGTTTATGTGCGTAAAATTCCGAAATAAGCACTAGAAGAATATAGCCTAAGGAGAATGCTTGATGAGTTTCACTCTTAAGATTGATATTTAGAATAATAAGTTCGCCATTGCTTTAGAATCTATATATAAGTTGAGATTTAGGAACCAGGTCATAGATGTACTGGAATTTTCCTGGCAAACCTTACAGTAACATATTTTTGTTTGAGTTTCTCTGATTTTTATAAAATCTTATTGGAAAGTATCCAGAAAGATTCATAAATAGTCTGTCCCCTTTTAATAAAAATCCATCTATATTCCCTATAGTATTAACATTATAATAATTTGTCGTTGTTGTCTATAGGTCTGAGACCTTAGAAGTTAGTCATACAGAAGAAGTAGAAAGTACAGATGAAATACCTACTGTTGCATCATATCCATCTAGTTTGGTTATGGTAAAAACAACATCTGGTAAAAATGTTTTATTAAAAGTAGTTCCTCAACAAGGTGGTAATACAAATGTAAAATATTATAATTATTGTTTTTTATTGCAATTTATGTTAAAACTATTTATTTTTTATGTTAGGCACCAAAAACATTCGTTTTAAAAACGGCAAAAGTTATAAAACCTGAACCACAAGTTGAAGAAATTAGTATAACAGAGAATCAATTAGAATATGATATTCAAGATGATGTAATAGAACAACAACAACAACAACAACAAATAATTTATAATGAAGAAATTGTAACACAAGATGATTTAATTGAAGAAGAACAAAATGTTGTTGATGATGGTACATTTTTAAATGAGGAATTATTTGAAAGTTCTATAGTTACACAAAAATTAGATGATGATGATGATGGTGAAGTATTTGTTAATGAAGTAACATTAGAAGATAATGTAAATGAAGTAACAATTGAAGAGGATGTTAATGAAATTGTAACTGTTGAACATGATGATGATGATGATGATGTTTGTGAAGAAATTGTTGATGATGATGATGATGATGTTGTTAATAATATTGTTGATGATGAGAATGTAGTAGAAGAAATTGTTGAAGAAAGTACTATTGATATGCTTCAGTAAAAATATATACACTTATATATACATATATATATATTTACACATGAAAAAAAAACACACAAAAAAATACAACAAATTTTAATTAATTTATTTATTTTGCAATAAAATTTCTTCTGTTTTTATTAATTAACTAATTATACTTTGTTTCTTGGAAATATTCTTACATATTGTTTGTAAGTTACTTTTGTACAATGTACATTTTCTTTTATAGGATGATTTTGATGTAAGTAATTGTATGTACCTATACTTATACAGAAAGAAAAACAAAAAAAAAAAGAATCATTTAGGTAAAT
>JAZBGY010000246.1:50603-70945 GCA_037414755.1 Lydus trimaculatus | reverse complement strand
TTAACCTTATTTAAGACAAGTGCCGTGTAAATTACCATCGATTTGTTTATAAAAACATTAATTAATAACAATGATAATGATAGGAAAATATATCTTGAAAAGAATATTATTTAGTTTTATCATTTTCCCTTCTAATAGGGTGTTTCAGCTGGCGCCGCAACGCAACCATATTAAGAAATTGTAGAAAAATAGCACCCCTATTGATAAATAAGCAGAGATTGGTGGCACGTTGTTTATCACACTTTTATCTAAAAATAGATCCACCATCACTCACATACATTGTGACGTGGGGAAAAAAGTGTAGACTCGCAGACACTGTGATCGAATAAACACGATATGTACAGTTTTTGAATAATCTCAAGTGTGATAAACAATGTGCCACTGATCTCTGGTTATTCATCGATTTTTGTTACAATTTCTCATCTTTTTTTGGAAGTTACAAGCCGTTTTTCCTGTTTCCACTATCCACGGAGGCATTTTCTCGTTTACAAATCGTGGAAGTGCGGCGTTAGCTGAAACAATCCGTATAAAGAAGGAATGAAGGTGTTGAATAATAAGTTGTTTTTTTTTTAAATTTATTTATTTACTAACGTTAATTTGACATGTGCCGTACGATTTCTCATCGATATTATTCCTCGATCTGTTTTTCAACAATAATAGAAAATACAAAATATATTTAGAAAAAAATAAACTTGATAATTTTTCAATTTTCTTTTCAAAAAATAAAAACAAAATTGAACATATTGTAAAGTAAAACAAAACAACAATTCGTTTTTTTTGTTTTACTAAACAATATCTATACTTTTTCTCATATTATGTTAACAATTGCTTTGAAAGCGAACAAGACACTAGCAGAGTTATTTTTTTACAATTTTCAATCACAGACATGCCTCTAGTTAACACTAGTTTTATTCTTTCCATTTTCTTTAATTTCCAATTATCAGAACAAATCGTAAGGATATACAACCAATTTTTTTATTTCAGCTAATCTAACATTGTTTTCTTTTATTTATAACAACATTGAAGTTGATAGAGAGATAGAGAGAGAGCAAGAAGGATTGAGCTATAATTCCTAAACAATTCAAGATAGGACTGCTAAACTTAATAGAAACATTGTTGCTGCTGATAATAGAGCTGCTATAGGGACAGTTATCAACCATGCTGAAATAATATTTCTACAACAAAATTGATTATAAATATTTATTTACGAAAATGATGAAATTATTCACCTAAATAATGTCCAATCTACACCTTTTTTCGATGAGCTAAAATAACCAACGAAAACAACAGAACCAACTTTACAATGTGTTGTTGATATAGGAATACCGATTTTACTTGCTAATAATACTGTAAAAGCTGCACCAATTTCTATAGTGAAACCACTAGAAAAACAAGAATTTACAATCAAAATCAATTAAATGGTAAGTAAGATTATACGTTGATGGGGTGATTGTTGTTAAATCTTCACCGATAGTTTGTATAACACGACGGCCCCACAACCATAAACCAATCGAAATACCGAAACCACCATACAATAAAATATATAATGGGGTTTCTGATTTTTGTTGAACTGTACCTTCTGTATAGATCAACCAGAGTGTAATCAACGGTCCTATAGCGTTACTACAAACAATCGATAATTAAAACAAATTAAATCGATGTAATTAACGAATTTACCTAACATCATTACCACCATGAGCAAAACTACCAAACATTGCTGTTAATATTTGCAAAAAACTGAATAATTTCGATACACTTTTATTTTCAACAATTAATTCATCATCATCTTTTACACGTATCGTACATACACCAGTTGGTCCACTAATTTGATTTTTGGTACTTTTATTGATAATCAATGGTACACCACTACTACTAGGTGATAATGTTGGATTTATATCGTTAGTACTATCGATTAATTTCAAATCTTTCGGTCTTGTATCGATTTCAGTCTCTTTAGCTAACATATAACCATTTTTATTATCATCATTATTATCAATTGGAAATATATATTTAGATGTTGTTTTACAATGATTTTCCATTGCTTGTAATTCGGTATTTTCATTAATTACAGTTAATTGACGTTCAGATAATGCTTGTGAATTACGATTTGATGATGATGTTGTTGTAGTACGTTTCGGACTACCTTCCGGTGATGTATCACTAGATTCACCAATATTAAAATTAACAGCCGGTTTCTCATTCAATAAATCGTTTTTGATCTTTTTACGTTGCCATGGTACAATAAACAACCATATTATCAACATTGTTATCAATGCTAATGTAAAACTGATTGTTATTGCCATCCATAATGGTATATTATCCATATATAACAATTTAGGACCATCATGGATGATTGAGAAAACATTCACTAATACTGTAAAACTATAAAATAATGGTAATGATATGAGACCGGATTCTAATGGGTCCGGTTTACGTAAAACACAATATTTGATTATAAATAAAATTAGAACTGAAGTTAAACCACTTAGTACCGGTGATATAAACCAAGAACCAACTAGAATTAACAAAAATTACCACGAAAATTCCTCAAAATTATCAAAATAAATACCAATTTTAGCTAACGTAATCCAATGAACACCGTTAGCACCACGCGCTACCAAACTATAACCAACTGTAGCACCAACAATACTATGAGTACCTGATATTGGTAATTTAAAGAAAGTCGCTACCATCAACCAAGCAGCACTTGATGTTAATGCACTTAAAGAGCCCAACATCAATTCAATTTCGCTATTATTATAAACTTGTATATCCAATATACCTTTACGCATCGTATCCGATACTTTATAACCTTTTAAACAATTTATTGTTTATCTAATTATTTAAACAAAAATTAAGAGGACATTATTACCAATTAGAATGGAGCCGGCAATTTCGAAAACTGTAGCCAAACAACATGCTTGAAATATTGTTAGTACTTTAGAGCCAACACTAGTACCAAATGAGTTAGCCACATCATTAGCACCAATACCAAATGCTAAAATAAATGCAATAATAAAACCAACAACAATAATCCATAGTACATTTGGTGAATACGGTTCCAGCATCTTATTTGTTGTTATTTCGTTTGATTAATGGAAGAATTGTTGATTTAATAAAGATCTTCTATAGTTGCCATTGTAATTCAGTTATAACTGTTGAAAAATACACAATTCTCTTAATAATCCAACACTGAATTAAACTACAAGTACTAATGGTATCATATACGGTGAGATTTGTATCACGCTACATATATCAACGTGTAAGCCTTGCTTTAATAAAAATTTTGTTCAAAATTTTTAAAAATTATTGATAACACGTTCAACAATATGCAACCTATAAATAGGTTTATCTCTAGTTTAAGGGATTCTAATCAATATAGACGCTAATTCTAATAATTAAGCGCCAAAATACCGAATTTTTGTGGGTTTCTTCAAATAATTCGATAAATCACGACAAATTTTCACAATAAAGCGACCAAAATTAATTTACAATAAAGCATTAACTGATTTTATGAAGCACGTGTTGCTCCATGAGATTGAATTGGTGGTAAACTTGTACAACAGCCACTACAATAAGCTACCGATTCTTATAAAAATCATGCAATTATCGTGAAATGTTTGCAAATAAATTACATTTACACTTAAAGTTTCAAGTTTAAATGGTTTGATTTTAATAAAATGAGAATGTGTTAATATTTACTTATGGTTGTTTGGTGGGTCGGCAACAACAGATTTCGTCATTATTCTATGACGCCATGTTACACTATAGGACGACGACGGCGACGGCAGCGTCGACTTGTATAGAGGGTAGGCATGGGAAAATGATGAAGGGCGCATGTTGGCGGAAATAGGGTCGGATTGGTTGGTTGATTTTGAATTTTTTCTTAATAGAGGGATAATTGCATAAATCTCCAAATTAGAAATTCGAACATTTTAATAAATAATATTGCAATTACACAAATAATAATAATAATAATATTGGAAAATAATTAATCTGTAGATGATACGTTAGGTTTTAGTGCGTTTTCTAGATCGCTCACAGCACGCTCTATTTGACTAAAAACGATTTTAATCGATGTCATAATAGAGTTGTATCGCTCTAAAGCATTCAATACTTGATTGGTAACTTCACGGCATTGTTCAAATGTTGCCAAATTATCAACAGTTAATTGTTCTAATTTATCTGTTAATTCTTCACATTTCATTAAATATTCCGAATTGATGTACGGCAATAAGTCTTTTAAAACATTGAAATGTTTCAATTGTTCTTGTATTTCTGGCATTATCTCCAATACATATTGTCGTTTCATTTCAATCATCAATTCATTCTCAACATTATATGGATCTAAATGATCATGTAATGTTGCTAAACTATCAATTGTTGTTGTTATCAAATGACGACAACTTAATGCTGAACTAATCATTGTTTGTGTTTGTGATAATAAATCAATGATTGTACGTGATGTATTATGATTGAAATTTTCATTTTTTGGTAAAATTTCTGCTTCCAATGTTGCTATACGTTTCTCAATCAGATCTAAAGTCTCCATTTCTAAAATATATAAATTTTTCATTAAAATTTAATAATTAATACAATTTCAAACATACTAAACCTAATTATTATAATTTTAATGATAAAAATAAGGGAATTTTTGAAAAATTTCGTGTATTAAAAAAAATCAATATTGATTAACCTAAAATTTAATTTTTGACAGCTGTCAAAATGACAACTATCTAACACACTGTTGCCAATTCTTTAAATTTCAGATACAAATAAATCGGTAAACGATCACCGCCAAATTACAACATAAACTAATTTATCTATAATAAATACGATATTTTTACTTATTTTGAGTAACGCTAGTGATTTATTACAACTTGAAAACTGTATCAACTTTTATTTGTAAATTAACTTGGCAACATGGTAGTCAGTATGAGAAAACGCCATCGTTTGCAATGTTGTCGCATTTGCATCTATAATCGGGAATTATCCGTCGAACGATTCTTTTACTCCATACAATAAGTACCACGGTCAAGTTTTCTTATCACTATTTTCTTATCTCATACGATCAATCAAATATAAGTCAAATGTAGTAGACGTTTCTTAATAAACAAAAATAATTCACCGATTAAGTGGAGAAAACTGTTGCAAATCATAGGATACACCGAAAAATTAGGACATTTGGCATTGTAATTTTATTATTAAAAATATTTAACATATGCAACCAGTATTACGCCCAAGCTTTAGAATAGTATAAAAACAGGCGGATAAACACATAACGTCCCAGCAATATGTACCTGTAGTATTAACACTCAACACAATATTGCAATATCATAATAGAAAAGTTGATGTTATTGAAATTGCTACTTAGAAGCTTCCTTTCTATAAATGAGCAGTTTTCCTCTGATAATCAAGATTCTATTGCATTAAAAACAACCGGGTATTTTCTCTTCATTTATCACCAAAATTATGGTTTTTTATTGTGCTAAATTGATAAATTTGTCATCAAATAAGTGGACTAAATTCCATAAATCAATCTTTCATCAATCTATATATAGTATTTATCAAATGAAAGTCGATTAGAGAATATTATCAAACGTACAACATCAGAGGAGTACCGTAAGTGGTAATAAGGTTGTTTAAAAGTCGCGACCTCTTTGTTTATATGTACAATTGCATAATAGTATCATCTTTAACCGGCAATAAGGACACATAGTTCTATCGTATTTATATCTACTTTTCAAATCAACCAAATCTCATACATACAACTACAAAAAACCAATTTGTTTTGGAACAAATAAGGAAAGTTGAAATAATGGATGTTCCAAACTGTTATTCAATCTTATCTTATTATTTAGTTTACGGATAATTTGGATGATCTGGTACAACTCTTATGATTTGCAACTATAAAAATATCGATTTATTCACTAACTGATACAGTAGTTCTTGTTTATATTGTTAATAATAATAACCTTGATATCAACATTTCATCAATAGAATGTTGTAAGTTGTAAGATGAAATAAACAATACGGTGACAACAATAAACAATTTGAAAATAACAAATATAAGAGGAAATTGTTTAAAGGTTAAACGGATTATTCTCTCATGAACTTATTGACATCGAAACACATCTATATCCCTTAATGTATCACATTGTTTTACGTAATCTCTTAAAGAATACAACACGAATACCTTGTAGATTTTATTACCGTGAACAGGATTGTATTCAATTATTTATAGCCCAATTCATGTCAACTCGACACTATTCTCTTATTGTTAATTTTAAAACAATAGACGAATTTTAAATGAATCAGGGAAGAAACAGGTGTGCAATTGTGGAATTATCGGCCACGTCATGTTTGAATTCTACAGGGTGATATTAAAGAAAAATAAATAAATAATAGAGTTCTAATGGTATACAACATTAATTAAGCTTTCCTCCTACGGCCAATAAAACGTTCTTTTATGATAATGCGCTTGATGATATAGTATCATTATTGCAGTCTTTGTTTGAATTGAGACATGGATTAAATCATGATGGTTAACCTAATTAGGATTGGCATGTTCACGAGTACGGCATTCTCTAGACTTGTCTTGGAATTACATTATGTTGAAATGTTTCTTTATTGAGTTGATAAGACCAAACAAACAAACAAAAAAAAAAGGACGAGTAGTCCATCACCATATGTACAATTTGGTTATAGGCCATTATTACTATGATAGGTGGTTTTCAATTAGATGAGAATTACATTTAATTACACTGTTGGCATTAACATATTTCACCACCATGTTTGGTTAATTTTGTAACACATCTAATTAAGTGTTAATTCCATCCATCCATCAGGGGATCGATCTTCGTTTTTGATTCACTTGATGAATTAAAGATTTTTCTTGCACAATTCTATGTAATGACCTTACAAAATGGTTGGATCTTCGTACAATTACCCACAAATTTACCAAATTTGATAGATGATAGTTGATCTGTTAAGGGATAAGCTGAGAATTGATGGGAAATTGGGTGAAAGGCCATTTTGGTCGTATACAAACACACATCCTTTACTTTTATTTTTCATGAAGGAGAAGATGATCTCGTTTCACTGTTCTGATTAATTCAACAGAGTGGGGTTGTTACAACAGTTTTAAACTATATAAAGACAAAACATTTTCCAACAATTATCAGTGTAGTTAGTTAGTTTTACTAATAATATCTAGTTAGTCTTACAATGGGCATTAGAAGTATTTTGATTATGGAAATTGTAAGTAAAATCTTAGATTTACCTTACCACATCTACGTTATTATTTTATCAGGTTGTGGTGGCTGGTCTTTTCGGGATTAGTGCTGCAGCTAGGCTAGAAAATGTATATTTACCACCGAACGGCGGTAATGGAGCTGGAGGCAACGGGATAGCTCCCCCGAAACCTGGCAACGGCAATGGTATGTAAACGATTTTCTTAGAATTATTGATAATTTACAAGTTTATAGGCGGTGGACGTCCTGGAGGCGGTAATGGTAATGGTAACGGTAACGGTAACGGTAACGGTGGCGGTAATGGTGATGTTATCCCGATCATCTCATATGAGAATGTTAATAATGGTGATGGTAGTTATAAATTTAGTTATGAAACTGGTAATGGTATCAAAGTTCAAGAAGAAGGTGAATTAAAGAATGCCGGTAGTGATGATGAAGCTCAGTCAGCAGTTGGTTCATTCTCTTATACAGGACCGGATGGACAAGAGATTAAATTGGAATATACAGCTGATGAGAATGGTTTTGTACCAAAAGGTGATCATTTACCAACACCACCACCAATACCACCAGAAATTTTGAAATCATTGGAAGAGAATGCTGCTGAAGAAGCTGCCGGAAATGGAAACGGTAACGGTAATGGGAATGGAAACGGTTACGGTGGCGGTAATGGTAATGGAAACGGTAATGGAAATGGTAATGGAAACGGTAATGGTAATGGCTATGGTGGCGGTAATGGTAACGGTGGCGGTAATGGTAATGGTAATGGTAACGGTAACGGTGGAAATGGAAATGGTTACCGATACTAAAGGAAGAAAATCATTTAAATATTTATTAGCACTCATTTTTCTTTATTATAGTCGAGATAATTATTATTATTGATTATCATATGTTATATATCTATAGTTATGCTTTTTTCATTGTTATAGTGATAATAAGTAATGTTGACGACTTGTGCAATGGACTGGATTATTGATTAACGATTAATAACAAATTGTGATCCCTGTTTATTTAAACATATTTTATAAAAAATGTAATTAATTATTTAACTATTGAGCCATTTTTATACTACAGCAGTCACTATTTTTATTATTATTAAAAAAAAATAAGCAATAAACGAAATGAACGACAATCAGTTGTATTTTTCTTAAAAGAGAAGTGATAGACAACCAGTATAACACGAACGGTAGTATTCTGGAAAAGTTGCAATCTGTATCTCCATATTTTGTTAGAATTTATCAGAAAATAGACAATGGATCAAGATTGAGACTTGTATAAAGTGTTAAGTCTTGTTGATGTGAAACCACCTCCGACTAACCAGACATCGGCAAAAGTCGGGCATGTTACTAGCCTGTGTATTTTTGATCCAGAAAAACCTCTAATTTTCATTTGACTTGAAATATTCGTTCAAGTATCTACTTTAATCTTTGTCTGATACATCTGCCCGCTGTTGTTTCTCCATGATCCTTATAAAGATGGTAAAGCAAGATTTTTGACTGGGTATTGCCAATGTAATTGCAAATGTAACAATTATTGAATCAGAGAAAACTTCAAGTTGGTATGTCAGAATAAGCAGTTGAGTCACCGTTGCGTACATGTAGTGATTCGAAGTGGTCCGCTAGTAATCAAACGAATTTCTCTAGCGATTTTTTGTATTGCGTCCAAGTGCATCCACGACTCAAGCTAGATAACGGATCTTTTTGGGGATAAAATGGAAGAAAAAAGCCATTTATTTATAAAGTTTCTTGACTTTTTCAACAACACCACCAAAGTGAAAATAGTAAACAAAATAGCGCGTCTCTAGGTCAAACTTAAGATAACAAGATTTAACGACATTGGAAACAACCTTGTTGATTGACAAACTTGAATCGATTACACAAAATCTGTGTAATTTCTCTCTTTCAAATTCTTCAGATCGTACAACTTGAACAAAAATATTTCGTAATTTTCTTTTTTTATTTTAATAAATCTGTGAATCATTGTTGTGATGAGATGTGATGTTTTTGTGCGGCAATCCTTTTTGATTCTTGTCATTGTAAACGCAACTATAAATCCATCAATATGTAGATAGAGTATATTGTGAAACCATTTTTTGGTTTATTTTTTAAATTTGTAAATAAAAAAATAAATGATATATTGTAACACAGATGAGTGAAATTAATTGATCTTTAAATCCCAACAAATGACCATTGACCTACAGAGAGTTCTTTTTATTATACCTAAATATTACATAATATTTCTATTCGCCATAGTCTTAACAATTGCTACTTGATTCTTTTATGGGAATTACTGTAATAAATTGCGTTTTTTTCTGTTTCTTCTTCTTCTTGATTCTTAGAAATATTTCGTGATTTTTTTCGTTTAATTTCTAATTGGGAATTTATTAATAAATCCTTGTAAAATTTAACGATAGTTTAGAAATAGAAACATCAGATTCACTGATAAATGCAAGGTTAACACGTTTGTGTATAACTAAGGAGCGGATATTTGCCTTGCGTTTTAAACTTTTCTGCTCCCATGCTCCTGTGAGTAAGAACTATTGGTAAATGCATCTGTGACCAGGAGCGGATTTACCATTACGCTTACGACGCTACTATAGTTCTTTCTGGATCAAAAATACACATGCTAGTAACATGCCCGACTTTTGCCGATGTTCAGTTAGTTGGAAGGGGTTTCACATTAGCCAATAGAGTTCACACGTCGTTATATCTGACTATCCACCGCACACGAGTTGATGATGTGGGCGTGTTTCCAGGATGATCTAATTCTCAACCTGTGTATTTTTGTTTCAGAAAGTCCTCTATCATTGGCCTCGAAAAGTGCTTGCAAAATGAAACCAATTTGCAATAAATGTGTCGTACAGTTATTTGTGGTATTCTTTAGATTTGGTGAGCCAAAGATGATAGATTTGGCACTGGCTGAGGTTCTAACGTTTGCAATAAACGGGCCATGTTAGTTGATCAGTAAAATAATAAATGATAACGTATGAATTGACTTTACCTCCGATCTGTAGTTATAAAAAATGATTAAAATTCTCAAGATTCTATCATTTCTTAACAGTATTTTGGAAAAAAAAAATTAGAAAATGTTGGAAGATTATATAATAATTTTTAATAATGAATTGAGATTTCAAGTGTGACCTTTGTCTTTAAAAGGTTTGCAACATTATCATTTAACAGACAATGTCTTCCAAATGCCGGCAATAGAACTTTGAATTCTTTCCATTAGACACCACATATACAAATCAAAATTTGGAAATGACGCCTTTCGTGAAGATTAAGAATAAATCAAAAAGTTGCTTGACGCACTTACGTCTTTCTTCCAAACTCCTGCTTTTACTTGCAGTGATAGCAAAACCTCATAAATGGAGACTCTAAAGATGACTCCTAAGGCTTATGAATTACAACAAGTTCACTGAAGGAAACCACAACCAAGAAAAAGTTTTATTTGATTTTATGACCCTCTCAGTAAATTGTACCCAAAGTCAAGTTGAATAACCCCAGTCAGAGTGGGTATAATTTAGCCACTTCTTGTCTGTCCTGCTTTGTTTCACAAAAATTAAACGGTTGGTTTAAATGCCCATATGGTTACCTCAATAGTAGAATCCTAAGCAAGGCCACCAAGAGTCAGACTGACTTCCGGTACAGTTCTTCCACGGGCCCCAAAACAACTACAACTACAACGACGTCGGGGACCATTCCGGGCCCCAAAACGCCCCGGGCCCGGGTAATTTCTATCGGCTGTACCCCCCTCTTGTCTGGCCTGATTCTAAGGAAGAATTGTGACGTTTTACAGACGACAGTCTCACTAATAAGAAATAGTGCTAACTGATAGACGACCTCTGTAATACCCACAACATTTTTGAGAAAAATCTGAAGGTTGTATGTCTACTTATAGAGGAGCTTCTCTACAGAAGCCAACTATTTTGGAAGTTGCAGTACTAACAAGAAGGAGAACAATGAAGGAAGTCGGTAAGAGAGAAGCGAACGTGTACACACTAGTTGTCTAGCTGGTTGCGTTTAAAGTCAAGTCGAGTTTGTTTGAGTATAACTCAATCCGGTTTAGAGACGGTTCAGATTCCGGCGTGTTTAAGAATTACAATTGTGCCTACCAATGTAATCGTTAAAGAAAATTATGGTTTATTCAAGGCAGATGATCAACAATATATTGCAAAATGTCACACTCAATATTCAGAGAAAGTTAACAATAATTGACTATAATAAACAATACCGACAATTTTGTAAAAAAAAATCTTGTTACAACAAAATTATCGTCCAACTGTGGTGGTTTAATGCAAAAAAAAACAACACGTTAATGTAATAAAAATGTTAATTCTAATACCGGAATTAATGAATTTCAATTTCAATCCTCAAAATTCTACTACGTCTGAAAATAAACTTGACCTTTTTTTTCTGTTTAGATAAAAAAAAACAACACCCAATTAATTAAAGGTTAATTAATGTTTTTGTTTTATAATTATTTAACCATTAGAAGATGATGCAATTATAGTTCATCTAATGGACTATAATTTTTTCTTCATAGACGAATCGTCGGAAAATCACGTTTTCTTTTAAACAAAACAGAAAGAAAAAACAATAAAATAATAGAACCTTCAACTTTACACATTTATTATTATAATTGAAATGTAGATGGGTTGGAGACGTTCACTTTAAATTTGAATTTTACAAATTTGATGAACATGTCACGTTGAATTTTGCAAATTTTTTGATACCAAAAATACCAGTTTCATAATCGAAAATTATAGTCTAATTTCATCGTAATAATTCCACTCTTCTGGGTATTGTTAAGTTTAATCGTAAATTGCATAATTCTATAGTTGAAGATGAAGATAAGAGGGAAAAAATGAGCGAATCGTTGTTGTTTTGTTGTTGGCTTTCTCCTCATTGCTACAATCACATCTTTTTTTTTTTTTTTGGTTTATAATAATCATCTTTTGTATTCATGACAATCGTATTTGTTTTATTTAAACAATATATTACGATTTGTTTAATTGATAACGAAAGTGATCGTTCATTTTTTGTATTAATTATTGCAACTTTCATTGAACTTGACATAGGATGAAAGTGAAATTCTTGATGTACACTGACCTAGAAATACTAAAAACTAGTTTAAAACAACATATTACAACTGTTCCATTGAATAGTATAGAAGATTATTATGAATTATTCAACAGTTTTCTAGTTTAATTATAAACAAATAGTGTTGATCAATCAATTGATTATAATAAGACCTAATTTTATTGGAATTCTCCAACATACAGGATGATTCGCCCGAAATAACCATAATTAACCAATGATAGATTAAAGTCAAATTTGAATATTTCACCCTACAGACTATACACTGTTTTGTTAAATTAGCGATATTATGCAATATTATGATTAATTTTTTTGAAGATTTCGAACATACAAAGACAACTGTTAAGCAATTATTTGTTGTAAAATTCGACTTCATTTATTTTGAAAATGACTGACTTTTACTAATACCATTTACAATAAATCTCCGATTGTTATTGTCAATTATAGTAAAAATTATCGAAATAAACTATCAATCGGTTTGTATTTTACAATATGAGAGAAAGAAAGTCGTTGCAATTTCTCACCTATGTCCCCATTATCACGTATTGGTTTTGTTTCGAAAAGGGTTCGAAGGCTGTTGTTGTTGTTGTTGTTGTTGTTATTGGTGATAACAGAAAGATAAAACGATTAAGAAATCAAATTTACAATCGATAAAAACGTAGAGATGATGACATTTGACCTTATAAAAACCAATCGTTGAAGTGGGGGGTAAGTTCTTCATTAAAGATGAAGCAAAATGGAGGAGGGTTTTGTGCGTTTTTTATCATTATTATTATTATTATTATTATTATTTTTCAGGACCAAAATTGTGTAGGTGGGGGAGTAGATTCGTACAGTTACTATAAAGTATAAATTGCGGATTTGTCTTCTACCAAAATCATTATAGATTTACGTATTTCAACAATAAATCTATAACCGAAAAGCAAACGAAAATATGCAAGTGATTGTAAGTATCAAAAGTGTTGTGATTTTTAAGTGAATTTTGTGCAAATCCCCCACAAGTGGTCGCCAAATTTGCTTCTTAGTTGCAATTAAGTTGTATAGAAATCCAATTATTCGCCCAAACGTGACGTGTTCTACTCTTTTTCTTGATCAATAACCGACAATCTTCTCTATAAAACTTCTAATTTATCATTAACGAATTTACCGTGAGATTTATTCTCCGAGTCGGATAATTGCATTGCAACACAACACACATTGACATCAATAAGCGTCAATTTTTATCGAATTTTATTGCAACATTACAGATTTGTGTTTTTGCATTAATGGCAACAGTGCTGGCCGCACCACAAGGACCATCCACCGAACCTATACCGATTTTGCGTCAAGAACAAGAAGTTAATTTCGACGGTACATACAAATGGAGGTATAATCGTTTCTATATATTCAGAATTAAATAAATAAGAGAATCAACATTATTTGCAATTATAGTTATGAGACTGGTAATGGTATCAGTGCTGAGGAGCAAGGTTTTTTGAAGAATGCCGGCCAACCAGAACAGGAAGCCCAAGTTGCACAGGGACAATTCCAATATACAGCACCTGATGGACAAGTGATTCAAATGAGTTATATAGCTGATGAGAATGGTTTCCAACCACAAGGTGAACATTTACCAACACCACCAGCAATTCCACCAGCTATACAACGGGCACTTGATTATCTAGCCACATTACCATCAACACCAGAACCGAACCGACGATAAACAGTTTAATGTTTTTTAAATAATGGGTCATTTACATACACGTATTTACTTATAATTGTATAATATACATATATTCAGGTACCTTAAACATAAGATTTGTCATGTTTTCCCTTTTCTTTTTTTTTGTTTAATAAATACTTTTTATTATAAAATATTGGCATTTGTATTTGTATAGAAGTGTAATTTTTTTATTTTAATAAACAAGACGATAAGGAAACCTTTCTTATTTTTCCAACGAGAACGATAAAAGTATAGTTGTTCAAAACTGACTTGGCAAAGACGACTATAATCATAAAATTACAGCTACTTTGGACTGTTTTGACGGCTTTATTTCGTTGAAGCAACAATTGAATTACTGTAATTATAGCGTCTGATCGAAAGATTAGGTTGTAAGATTTATGTCTAAATTATTACATTCAAAAATTACACATAACTCATGATAAGAAAGCTGTTCTTTAGAGGATCTTTGACGTTTATCTACATTCATGCATATATTTAACAGTTTCGTGTCTAAATCTGTGAATTAGATGTCACGTACGGAACGAGCATTCTTATGATTTGATTAATTCATAAACCATAAAAGACTTTAGACTTTTTCAAACAATCAAGGTATAGTTTGTTTAGTCTAAAATGGACACTTGCCTTTTCATTGCATGTATTGTTGGTTGCATAGACAACAGAGTCGCTCGTTCTAAAAGTTATACTCGATCTGCTTTGACTTGACTAACGAAATGTAGTTTTGGTATTCGGCTCTGAAGGAAAGTTGATTCATTTGTATAAAATGAAGTTGTATAGACTCTTGTCCGGCATTGTTGTCTTTTCTTCTAAATAATCCTTTTTAAATCGAGAAGAGAGAAACTGAGCTAGGTAACCAATTATACACCAATATTTCTCCCACCCCCAGTATCCTAGAGAGGGAACAGTGGCGTTTCCGATGGCATAACTCACGGTGTTACTTCTGGTCATTCCTTCAATCCCTTACTCACTTAATCTTTTATGAACGCAAAATTTGATAGAACTAGCTCAAAACTTGCAGCTTTTTGGTAGAATTTTTGGAAACTCTCACTTGATTGGATGAAATTTTCGATTATTTTGATTAAATTAGAGCGAAATTTGCCATTATTGTGCAGAATCTTTGGAAATTGTTGTTTATTCCAATGAAATTGGGGAAAATCTCGCCGTTTTTAAGCAAAATTTTAGGATAGAATATTTGGTCGTTAGAAGACATGACTTGAAGTTGTAAGATTGTCAAAAATGTAGTTTCTTAACGTTTGAAACCAGTGTCACACGCTCCGCTTCCCTAGTGACGCCACTGGGGAAAATAATGAATAATGCGATAGGATGTGGAATTAAAGTTCGGTTTGTCTTCCTTAAGGAACCAGTCCAGAATGTATTGTTAGCTGTATAGCTAACACGGAAGCTGAGGTCTGTTTTGACTCGGTCAACTTAACGGTAAAGTGATACAAATAACAGAACAAAAAGACTATATTTTTCCTTCTCATACACACAAATAGCGATTATTCTCTACGCCATGTCGCCCAAGTCAAAGTAGACCAGGTATAAATTCTAAAATATTCAAATTGCTAATTTTATCAATGTAAAAGCAATGTTCTGTTTTTTGAAACTGACAATAGATTAACTGTAATTCCTTAAAAATCTCTACTTTTATACACATGATCGTTCCTGGTATTGATTTAAATGGAAATGCAAATAGATAGACGGGTGGTAAACTTTCACTTTAATGTTACATAAAATATGAATAGAGTCCTGATGACATTAACACAACCCATCATCATTTTTACACAACCAAATCCATATTTCACTGAAACAGTGGGGATTTTTGATTAAAATATAAAAATCCATCGATTTTGTGATTATATTTAGAAAGCATCTCATGACATTTGAACTATTAGCACTACTAATAGAATTTAATTAAAAATGAAATTGGTACTTGAGTGTTAATTAAATTACGATTATTATCACTAAGAATAATAATAATTTGTTAATTTTTTTTAGTTTATTTTTATTGGAATTTGTGTGGTTTTAACACATGCAGCACCCCAACAATACCAACAACCAATTCCGATAGTCCGTCAAACTAGCGATATCAATCCGGATGGTTCTTATAATTATGCCTATGAGACTGGTAATGGTATTTATGGTGAAGAACAAGGTTATTTGAAAGATCCTGAAACCTTAGTCGCTCAAGGACAATTCCAGTATCAAAGTCCTGAAGGAGAAGCGATACGTTTAACTTATACAGCGGATGAGAATGGTTTTCAACCGCAAGGTGAACATTTACCAACACCACCACCTGTACCGGAAGCTATCCAAAAAGCTTTACAATACTTGGCCAGTTTACCACCACAAAAACAATAATTTTATTTGTTGAAAATTATGTATATTGTTTTCTTATAATGATGAATATTTAATAAATAAATTATTTTATTATAAAATTTTAAAGGTATTTTGTTTAATGTGTGACATTTAGAAAGTGAGTGTAAAGTTGCAACTGTAGTTGTTTAATCTAAGAAAGTCTTGCACAATACTCAGCGTATTGATGCATTCTGACGAAGAATCAGCGTAATAAATCAATAATTCCACAGGAAATTTACAAAGAGGGCCATTTAGTCGTTTGTATTATTTAATTAGCGTTTTTAAAGATTTTGCAACAGACATTTTCACACTTTTGATCCGATATTTTACAATTATCTGCAATTAAAACGATTCTCTAATGACACAGGTTGATTACCAAATTATTGTATTCTTTTATGAAATTTTCATGTTGTTTGGTTTAGAAAAAACGAAAGAGTTGCCCAGATTAGTGACAACTTCGCCCCTTTTTGCAATAATCTTCCGTTTACTTTTACTCTTCAATCATTACTCAACTGAGCTATAAAAATTATTAAAATTTCTGCCTAATTAACATTTTAATTAAGGAAGGATCTGGTTAAGTGACGATTGTAGTTTAATGGTTCAACGGACTCATTTGGCGGACTCGTTCCCCAAAAAAGTGGATTAATATTGAAATATATGCAAGAGAATTTAGAATATCCTGCAATTTGATGGCTTAGTGGACCTTTATGGATTCTTTCAAAAAAAACGGATTTATTATTGAAAAATTTGCAATTTAATGTAGAAAACCCACACTTATATAATCCAAGGTTCAAATCAGTTTCTTAAATGTACATAAAAACACTAAATGCATAGTTTTTTAAAGAAAAACAAACGCAATGTTAGAAAGTATCACACGACACATCCATGGGAATCATCTAACAGAAGTCTAGAGAGATCGGAATATAATTTAACATAACTGAATTTACATAAATTAAATAATAGAAATAATAATGAAATAGTGGCGAAATTTCAACATTTAACCGAATTTTTGTAATCTTTCTACCAGAAGTAGGGGAATCTATTCTAGATTAATGTGACAATATAAAGCTGGCATTTTTTAAGAGATTTTTATAACAACGAAACCATCTCTACACCAAAGATAGTTCTATTTTTTATTAAAATTTTAAAACACAATGAAATTACCAGTGAGTTATTTGAAATTAATTGTTAATTAATTAATTAATTCTAATTGTAATTTAGGTATTATTTTTAATTAATTTAATCGTCATTTATTGTTCACCATTAAATGGTAATGAACAAATACCGATTTTACGACAAGAATCTGAAGTGAATCCAGACGGTACACATCATTATCTATACGAAACTGGTAATGGTATTTATGAAGATCAACAAGGATATCCTAAAGATAGTGAAACACAAGCTGTACAAGGACAATATCAATATCAAAGTCCTGAAGGACAAGTCATTCATTTAACGTATACAGCTGATGAGAATGGTTTTCAACCACAAGGTGATCATTTACCAACACCACCACCGATACCACCAGCTATACAAAAAGCTTTAGATTGGCTAGCAACATTACCACAAGAACAACAACATCAACAATAATTGTAAAATTTGTTAATAAATTTTGTAACTTACTCTCGATAAAGTTGGTTTTTCTTACACACAAAAACTCGAACTGAAAATCTGTTCCGGTGTA
This sequence comes from Lydus trimaculatus, assembly GCA_037414755.1. Lineage (NCBI taxonomy): Eukaryota > Metazoa > Arthropoda > Insecta > Coleoptera > Meloidae > Lydus > Lydus trimaculatus. Next base: position 52,837 of record JAZBGY010000246.1, on the reverse strand, counting down.
TTTCGTTATTCTTCAACAAACAGCATATTTAATTATCCAGGAATTGTCTTGTTCTTATCGCATTTTTTCTGTTGAGAACAAACGGTTTTTCAGTACACCTCCCAACTTAATCAAATATTAATAAACGTTTGCTAGTAATTAAATTTTGAAATATTCACATTTTGGGCGTAATCATCCCGGACCCTTTACTTATTTAAAATCAAAGAATCGGTAATAATAGACTTGTCATTTTACAGTAGTTGTTTCACATTATTAATTAATTGAAAATATTTAACTAGTGTTGAATCAGAGATTGAATATCATTAGTACAGCTTTAGACATCTACCGTTGTAGAAGATGACTGATTACAGGAAGATCATCAATCTGGGTTTAGTTTTGTTAGAATTTATCGTTAATAATCCACTGATAAGGAGCAATAAATTGAAGATTCTGAGTGATATTGTTACGTACAGTTTGCAATTTTATTTAGTGGTTGCACGTTTTGCAAAATTCGACTTGAACGCAATATTTGATTTGATAGAATTCACTCTAATTGTGTGTCCGGTAAACATTTTCAATTTTGTAATATTAGTCGTTATGTTTTGAGATTTTCAGATTTTCATTGGGGTGCTAATTGTGAATTTTAACGAGATTATCATCGTACGAAATTCAGGAGGGTTTGAATCTTATCGGAAGTTGACTACAGCTTTAGTAAACGTATTAACTGTAAAGTATCCACTGCAAATTGTTGGATTGCTGCAATATTTCAACGATTATCTATTGAGCTTCTTCAAAATTTTTGATATTTTCCATCAACTCAATATTCTAACTGATATGCTAATTTTGCCAACATTTAAATTGTCGGAATTATTCCAGTAAGTAGAAAGTCCTGAATTTCACTGTAAAACAACGTTTTTGGTTCGATTTCAGACAATCCAAGTCGTGTACAATTGTTGTTGTAATAACAAATTGTTGTCCAGGAAATCAAACAATTTCAATTTAGAAAACCAATTTATACGACAATGGAGGAAATGCCATAAAATAGATTAATCTCAATTGAAGATGTATGTTTGTTAGACTGCAATAATTCAAGATTTAGATGCACCAATTTGTTAGTTGCATAATGCAACAATTGCTATATTCAAACTAGATGAAGATTGCATCAGAGAATTATTGTTATTTGATTCAAGACAGCACGACAAGCACTCATAGAAATCACCGAGAATGTTAGACGAATTTGCACAAATTAAATACATAACAGACAATTTGTTAGTGAACGTAAGTATCTTAAAATTACAATCACGTTTTTGATAAATTGTCAAAAAAGATTTGCAATAAACATACGAAATTATTGAAAATACATTGATTTTTATATTGAAGCACACCTCAATAGTTTTTCTAATTTTGTCCTTTCCTTTATTTTATTTAAAACTAAACTTTGGAGTATCCTCAAAGTTTTTCAGTATAATTGTTTTGAAAATTCTTATATTTGGCGAAATTACAGCGTTTTTCGTATGAGCGGCACAGACCCACCTTCGACGCCGCCGGGCTAAAGAGCGGTGTTTTGCAATCTTTTGTGTAACGTATTTCAGCTATTCATGAATCAATTACCTTGAAATTTCAACCGAATCTAGCTAATAAAATCTTTTATAGTCGTGCTCATTATGCTTCTCCTACGAAGATTGGTTTCAAATTCTAAACTCATTTCATATCGCTGCTGTATACGTTTTCAAAGATCTACTTTAGAGAAATGTGGGCTTTTTGTTTGGCCAAAATTTGAAATTATCTGTACGTGGGATAGTAGCTGCAACCTTTGAAATTAATAATACGGATGTGTCTTTTCTTTTATTTCGACAGTCCCCTTTAAACTTTCCACAGTAGTGGAAGCCACCATTATGAATATTTTCGTCGCCAATTCTATTGTTTCCTTTATTGTCCATAATAAGCATAAAACCTACGTTTTGGGGTATAATAAGCAAAAAGCTGCAGCTTTGTTTCGGTTAAGAAGAAACGCTTCAAAGTCTGACATCCTAGCTTTCTGCTGCATTTATTGCATGTTGAGCCGTACGCGAATTTTTGTTACATCGGATTGAATGCCAGTTTAATTTAATTATAATTTGTTACAAATCAATATTCTTCCCTGTCATTATTGACCTTTAAATCGTCTTCATCCATACCGATGATTAACTGACAATTTACTTTCTAACGTTATCTTTCCTTATGTAATTTTAACAATTACCATATTTCCTTAATTG
>JAZBGY010000246.1:603-45977 GCA_037414755.1 Lydus trimaculatus | reverse complement strand
CGACCAGTACCCAACGTCCAACCAGGACAACCGATTGCTATTTTACGTCAATCTCAGGATGTTAATTTCGATGGATCCTACCAATGGAGGTTTGTACCCAATAAAACACACCAAATCACCTTTGTGATAATTGTAATTAATTTTCTAATTAGTTATGAAACTGAAAATGGTATTGCGGCCCAAGAACAGGGTCAATTGAAGAACGCCAATTCACCTGATCCAATTGAAGAAGCACAGGGACAATTCCAATATACAGCTCCAGATGGTACACCGATTGCTCTACAATATGTTGCTAATGAAAACGGTTTCCAACCACAAGGAGCACATTTACCAACACCACCACCAATACCACCAGCAATCCAAAGGGCTTTAGAATGGATTGCTGCACATCCTGAACCGGAAGAAGGTACACGAGGATTTAGACGACCATAGGCTGTTTTATTATCATTATTATTATTATTATTGAACAAACGGCAATTAATACGTTCTAGTAATATAAATACGGCATGTGATGATGTTTTATAAATATTATAATGTTATTTTTTTTATATATATATCTATATGTGTATAATGTAAATGAAACGAAATAAAAAATATTGAGACACAATTTGATTGTTTATAATAAACTACAACGATTGAATTAATTATTAAATACAATAAAAGTATGATTTGCATTAAGTTACATCATTTGACCTGTGAAACAGGTGTGGAACTACAAATTAAAGATTCAAATTGTTGTTATTATTATTACTTGACATTTAAAATATTACTTTGTATGAATTTTACATAAATGGAAATGTCAATATTGGTATTTTGACGATTTGCATCTAGACACGAAGGAAAACCTCCACTGTAATCGTCTTTTATGAAAATAAAAATAAAAATTGAAACCTAACTAATTTATTTATTTAATTATTCAAGTGGGAAATTATCGAGGATGACCAGGTAATCAATGGAAGAATATAAGTAGAACGCTTATTTCCCACATAATTTCTAGAAAAATTTATCGATTTATTTTGTAATTTTCCAGATTAATAACAGTCAAGTATCTCGTATAAAACAGAAGGTGGTAATAATCATAAATTATGATTAAAGGTTATTGGTCCATATAGTTTTATGATGAGAGATGATTGACGGTTACACACATTCTGATTATACTGTTGGCAGGTTTCATTTAATTTGTAATCTATCCACTTATCGTTATCATCAACAATAATGTTACACCACAATATGTGAGAACTCGTCGATCATTTCCGCATCTTATCCATATATAACATTTTTGGTGGAGGTGGGACAACGTGATACATGTTAACGTAAGTCACGTGCTTCACTACTAGAGTTCCTTGTTTTAGGCGTTGACGCGACCTTTGTCTTTTGTTATATCAGAGATGATTGCAGTGGAAGATTCCAGGGGTCCACAATTGTTAACAGGCTGTTTATAATAAACCAAAATCGACTATTAAGATGCATTTAACACTTTGTAATACTTGTCATCAGTTGCGGATCTATACTTTTTGGGGTCCGAAGCTAATAACGATTTTGGGGCCCTTGAGTCAACGAAAATAGCAAGTAATTGTACGAAACTTTTATACAGATCCGACAAGAGGAGTACAGCCGGTAAAAATTTCCCGGGGCACGGAATGTCCCGTGATGTTGCTTTAATTATAACGAAACGTCATTTTCGGCGATCCGTGGAAGAATTGTACCTCGACCCAGAATCGCTCTTGGCGAGCCGGGGAGCTGTCTTTACAGTAGAAGCTTGGACGACCGACTACTACGGGACTATGCAGCTGTCGGATTCGGAGAAAAGCTAAGATAATAGAGATGACATGTATATTTGAGAAGTCTGTTCATCCGGCAGTCGACGATGGTTGAAGTAAATCTTGGTATTTCCATAAGAATGGGATCTGATAATCCGAAAAGTCTGTTAAGCGAGCCTCTACTACTCTACATTTTACCGAGCACTTTTGGGGGGCCAATAACGTTGTTAGCATTATGGCAAATCCGCCCCTGCTTATCATTAATCGCACCTAACAGTAGATAAAATAGGAACAAGATTTGCTTACTTTTAGTGATTAGGGGTCAGGACGGAATGGTTCCTCCTGGGCCCGGATCCGCTCTTGGCAGTTCTATTATTTTAATTAGCTATTATATCATTTTGAATAAATACAGCAATACGAAACACAGTAATTGTAAAAGAATATTTATTGCTTGGTAAATTATCTTTGTGATTATTATGATTAACGTAATTATTCTCCAGTTAGGTCTATTCTTGTGATGTATGTATGTACGTGAAATAAAGGAGTTAAGAAGGCCTAACTCTATGCTAATTACCGGTAAAATATGGATAATGTTCGGTTCAATAAAGCAATAAAAGCGATAATAATGACGATGTAATGTATGTAAACATGCATTGAGTCAGGTATGTAATTATTTTGAATTATTATTAGATACAATGCAATCAAGCAATTGGTGTAACGTTGAGCCGATAGACTAGTTTTATATATTTTCACTAGCACTGCTATAATAAACTCGTACAACGTTGCTTCAGTTGCCTGTGCTCTATTTATCTGAAATTTCGTACGTTTCGATAAAATCCAGACTATAACGTCAATAGAAATAAAAAGATATGTTGAAATATGCAATTTTTAATTGAATTCCAATAGTTCAATGCTAATTTCCAAATATATCCTGCAGCTTTCTAACAATAATAAAGTACGTTTGTTTCAGTATTATTTTGAAATACTTGTAAATTGTAATAAAATAGAGAAAAAACACCGCCTCTCCGATAGTTATTACACATTTTTTTTGTTTTGTTTTAAATCGAAATCACCTAAGGAATTCCAAGAAAATTGCAGAAAACAATAAATAATGCAATTTGACCGCAAACACGTTAATCATAATGAAGATGGTGTTCTTGACTTTTCATTATAAGAAAAAAATGTGAATAAAACCTTCAATTTATAAGCTAATTCTATTCATGATTCTATCAAACCAATTTAAATTGAAATTAGTTTTATATAAGAAAACAACATCAATAAAACTTATCCGACAGTTAAAATAAATCACCAATTACAAGTAATTGATCTATTCTTGAATTTCCATAATTTATACCAGAAATTATCAGTGTTTGATTAGAGGACTAAGCAAAACTTAATATTGAACATACGAGGAATTGTGGTTGTACATCTCTACAAGAACAACAATCTGGTTGCGAGCATGATTAACCTCTTGTCACAACCTAAAAACTATGTTTAAGAACTTTGAGTTGGTCGAGGGAAAGCTAGACGGTTCTATTAAAGCATAATTTTAAGTCACGACGGTAATAATTCACTCACGTTCCAACGCTACAATACGATAATGTTCTTCTATGGTAAATCTAAATCTAAATGTGATAATTGGAACTACTGAAATGCAAAATTCCGCATAATTGTGTTTAAATAATTTTATTTCGAAATTATCAATGTTTTATTTGAATATTAAAAGATGAAACAACACAAAACATGTTTTAAGAAGGTCGCTGATATTAGTAAGAACACACGGCGATTTTGTTAGATTTTAATTAAGTATTGGTCAATAATTCAGTTTTGTTTCAATATTATTAGCGTTCGTTTCACAATATGCAAAAACACGTATATTAATGTTGTTACAACAATAAAACTGGAAAAAGATGGATATAAGTTTCAATTAGCAAGTTTTATTAAGCTCTGTACTTGGAGTAGCATTCGAGTTGTTTTTTTCTAAAGTAAGTACAATCTTATTATCGTTTATTTCTCTATAAATAGAAGCTTTTTGTTCCAGCTTTTACGTCTAGACAATTTTGAAAGACAATTCCAGTAAGTAGAGCAGAATAATTTCTGTTGTGAGTGCTAAGTGATGACAGAAAAAATTCAACTTGAAGTTGATGCCTGTTTTTTTCTTATTTGAATTTAATAAGAATTGACGGTGATTGTCTTCTAAAGTAGGAAGGTGTAATAAAAATGCAGGATCTTACCTGTCAAGGTAAGATGAAAACATTGTTCAGTTCAGAGGTGTTATTAAGTGCTGTCAATCATTAAACAATGAAATCTCTATAGACAATCAATGTGTATTCTATACGAAACAACGAATATATAATATACGGAAATTAATTTAGGTATGTAATTATTGTAATAATTTGAACATTTTTTGAATTATTTTGATAATAAAATGATAATGAATAAAATTGTAGGAGTACATGATCACAAATCATGGAATAAGTTGACTAAACTGTCGATAAAAGTGGTTGGTTTCCAATAGAAGCAATAAGATCTAAAACCATGTTGTCTTTAGTTGTAATCACCAGTTTAGCTGTAAGTATGCTGAGTTTAAGTTAAAACATTTTAACCTTGCAGTCTTATCAATGATTAAGGATTAATACAATGAAATAGTAGTAGTAGGCTAAAGTGGAGTGATAATCAATAAAATGGTTGAATATATTTTGTTAACATGGGGATGGATATTTTACAAGGAAACTATGTGGAATGAATAGGATGTCCTCCTTATTGACACCATCTTATTTCATGGTATTTTGTTTAAAAGACACAATAATTACACAAGAATAACAATAGTAGAGAAGGTATAGTCTTGTGGAGAAAGCAGTTTTTTATATCAGACTCATCTGAAGATTCTAAATACAATAAACATTATATAAGGGTGCCAAGCCTATTAAATTAATCAATTATTATCTATAATTAACAATGTACAAATGGTATACTTATTTTTTTTTTAGTTATCAGTTTTTATGGTTTTCATCGAACTGATGGAGAAATATATCGAATTGATGGGAATGGTTGTCATCCAACAAACAGATTGCTTAAATTACCTAATCAAAGCAATTTCTATTCTATTTTCATATCATAGAGAAATTGAAAGGAGAACGTTAGGGCTAAGTGATTGATTTTTATATAAACACCACAGCAATGAATGAAGTGGTGAAGAAAGTGTGCTTATCCAAAAAATTATTGTACATTGTTGACAATTGTAAGTTCTTCAAAATGCCTTGTTTCAATAAACATTTAAGGCACTCTTTACGTACTTAAGAGTGGTTAAAATTAGTTAGAGGATTATGTTTTCTATTCATAAATTTCGCATATAAGTCAAATTCCTTCATATAGTTTGAACACTTTCGACTCGAACTCTGGAACTCGAACCTAGAACTATCAAACGATGTAATTGGAAACACGTTTGTACAGCAAGTTTACCTGAGTTCTGAGTTGAAGGTGTTCAGATTCTTTGACGGCCAACTTAACTTGTCTCTATATAATTTCAAAAAGTTGATGATATGATTATCAAAACTGAAAAACGATTGAAAGACTTTTCATATAGAAAATATTGAAAAACAGATCCACGATATACATATCAAAAAGAATTTGTATTGAAACGATCCACACTTACAAGTAATTTGTTTTATTCTTCTTCTTATTGATTGATTTCAATTGGTTTCCAATTTGTATAAAGTTGTACCTGAAATCATATTAGAACTGGGCAAAGTAAAGAATTCATGGCCGAATGTTGATGCCCATTCTGGTGTTCTCTTACAGTATTATAATTTAAAAGAGATGAACACAGTTTTTTCGGTGTATTTGGAGCTATTCGTGTACAGAATGATATCAAAATTATTCTAGTTCAATATACGCGGAAATTTTGAATTTTGGTGGAGGCGCCGGGAGAAACACATTCATTTCGTGTGTTTTTTTATTACTCAAATCCCTATGGGCACCCAAATCGTTTCCACCTACTGTCAAATGTTTGAGCACCCTTTCATGCATTTTCACGCTTGTAATCTACTCTAACAGCTGTTTGACGTACTCCGGCCGTGTTCCGTTTGAGCGCCCAGAACAATAAAGAAACATACGTATTCTTCCATTTGAAGTTTCTGCCAGTTAACAAATAACAACAGTAAATATTTATCTGTCACTATATCAAATGAGTGGATTTTGATTTGTCTGTTTTTATATTATGCCTGCTACACACTACAGCGTTTAGAGAACGACGGACGCTGAACGCTGCACGGCCACACTATGTATGATAAACTGTTAATTATTGTCAATCATCTTGAAACAGTGTCATAGCATTTAGTTTATGCTGAAAAAGCAGCTATAAGAAACTAAAGAATATCTTTTAGAATTCATACAGCTTTATAGAAGTAACCTGTGTTTGTAGAAAATCAAGAACAACGAATTTGATGATTGACACACCGAAACTAAGAAGATGCAAATGTGTACGTTGTTCGTCGTTCTGTTGAGGCTATTCAACGCATTTATTCGGCGATCTATTCAATAACTCCAAAATTTGAAAGGAACAAGTGGTACAGATAATAGTCAAGTATGAGCGGAGTTTCGTATAACGCTCTACCCTCCAACACGATGTAAAAATTGCGACTATTACTCATACAACACGATGAATAGACCCGGATAATGGATAAGATAAAAAAATTTCAGCAGGATTTTCAGATACCTGTCTTCATACAAGATTTCTATTAAATGAAGATTGTTATAATTCGAATTGTGTTGTTGGTAGAATCTATGATTAAACGCCTTACTTTTTTCGAGGAAACTCAAATGATCATTGAGGGTATTTGTTGAAAAACTCAATTTACTGAACAACACTACCGTAAACTCTGTGGGAAGAAAATTCAACATATTCAAAATAATATTACAAAATATTGATGAAGCAATAACTGCAGGTGTTGAGAAGGTCAATCAGTTAGTTTTAGTTAATTTTACCTACTTCTAAACAATGATTCTTCTTTATTTTAGTATGAGTTAAACTGTATTAGTGTTTACAATAAAAATGAAGTTGTTAACAATTTTCTTCGTATTCTCCCTCGAAATACACCAATATTTATCTCAAGACAATCAGGTTAATGATATTATTAAAATTATACGTTACAATAATGGATATGCATACAGGTATGTGGTTTATAATTAAAGAAAATCCTGCAATTCTTGATTGTTATTATTTCTAGTTTCAAAACAAAAGATATACAACGTTCCGAATTGGCCACTTTTGATCCAGATAATACAAATGATATCAAATTAAATGTGATTGGTTCGTACAGTTATAATGGACCTGATGGGAAATTCTATCGTGTTGAATATGAAGCTAACGATAAAGGTTATTATCCAAAATTAACAATAGGTGCACAAGCTGTACAAAAAGATGAACCAATTGACGTACGTATTGGTACACCAGTTATAAAATCTCTAGTCGGTGGTGGTATTGGTTAAAATTTAAATTATCTAAACAGAAGAATAATAAAGATTTTAATTTATAAATCTTGTATTGTAGTTTAGTTTCATAAATAATCCATACGTGAACTTGCTTGCCTTGACAGTTGAACCTTCAAGAATCGTCTAAGAAACAAAATAATTAATGTTTATGGATAAATAGTAGTCATTAGAATACGCTGTGACGTATCGGTAAATCATTGAATTTTCTAGTAGATAGATTTTCCTCTAAATCCGCATAAACGACGAAGACATATTGACAATCGACTGAAATCAGTTAATCATGCCAAATTCTAATCAAATATTCCCTGTTTGTCTCTAAATATGGAACTTCCTATTAATCAATTGAACTGAATTAGCACATGTACGTCTGCTTCTTATAATAAGACCTTTATCTGAAGCAACCAAGCAGCAGACAATACATGCAGCTTGACAAATTTTATCTGAGCTTCTGAAAAAATAAAAAAATTAAAGTATCCCATTTATTGCAAGACCGGTGCTTTCTGCAAATTTGGACTTTCAATTCCATAATGTGCTAATTTTGTCAAATTTCATCAAATTCCTTATAAATTCTTTCGAATAGTATTCTGATAATGGCGTTGAGTTGTATTAGACTTTACAGGATTTTATGCTTTTTTTGGATTTGGCCTTATAAAAACTCATCTGTAGTTGAATATACCCGGAAATAACAGCAGGAGTAAGGAAACAGGAACCAGTTGTAAGGAGTGTAGTTGGTGGTGGTTTATCTTTACAAATAAACCCTTTGAAGTAGAACACGTTATAGCAGCCTACAAATTGATAGATCCTTTGGCTGGCTATATATACAAAGATTGATATTAAAAAACGAAGGTATAGAGATATTAATATTGAGGTCAGTCAAAACCAGTCAATTCTAATGCAATATTCGTCTAAAATTCAGTAATCAGTTGAATACTCTCGTTGCCTGTTTCTAAATATGAAAATATTCATCGGTTTGTTTCTGTTTTTTTTTCTCAAATAAACGAATATTTCTCTCAGGATAATAATAATATTCAAAACACACTCTACAACAATGGATATTTCTACAGGTACGTTGTTTATAATTTGACGATTGTTTAAAGTTGTTCACTTTGTAGTTTTACAACGAAAGATATAAAACGTGAAGAGATGGCTCATTTTGATTCAAATAATCCAGATAATGTTAAATTACGTGTTACCGGATCTTATAGTTTCACCGGAACTGATGGAAAATTATATCAAGTCAAATATGAGGCTAATGATAACGGTTATTATCCAAAAGTATCAATAGGAACACAAGAAATACAACCAATATTCCGAGCACAAGTTATTGTTGGATCGGCTGTTATAAACAGTCTAAGTGGTGGTGGATTAGGTTGAATTTAAATTGTAAAACAACAAATTATAGGATTAAATTCTATAAGTCTTGTATTGTTGGATATTTTAATAAAAAACTAATTATTTAAACTAAAAATCTGTAAAATTTTGTCCTTACTAAAGGTCAGACAGTCTAAACATGTCATCATTAAGATACGCATGCAATCAATTTGCAAATGTGATAGAAATATATACAGCACGTCCCCTAATTAGCGTATTTTCAACCTGATTCGTAGAACTGGGTTGGCACACATTTCTCATAGTAAAGCTTCAATTTTCGGATGCAACAACAAGAAAGGGAGAGCTTTCAGTTTCACAAACTTTAACTTCGATAAGCAGCCTTTCATCTAGATACAGATTGGAGATTTTCCGGCAAATTCGGCCTTTTAATCCTAGAGCATGCTAAAAGAGCTTCCGAATTCTCCTCAGTTGATAGTTCTGCAGTTTTTCGATAAAGAATCTTCTGTTATCTGATAAAACTGATGGTGTGATAGAATTCGCCCGTTTTCCTATAGCTCGTGCGTCCTTGATTTTATAAAGAAAATACGAAAAAATTTATAAAGTGACGCTTTTCCACCAAACTGGATATTTCAAGTATTTTCAACAATGAGCAATAGTGCAAATTTTCACAAACAGAAGATTCAAGTTTCTCATCTATCACCGTGACATATTTATTGATTGCCTAAAGGTAGGCCCGGTTTATATCGGACAGACTTTATAAATTAATAGTTTATTATAATTGTTTTATTTATAATAGTTGTGTTGACCTTTTACTTTATAAAATTAGGCAGAATTTCAGCACACGTGTCATCTATATAATGTTAATGTCATCAGAATTTATAATGACATAACAAAAGGATTCATTTCCATTAAAAACCTCTAAATAAATTGTTAATACAGCTTAGCATTTTGATTTTGATCCTAAAATGCAACTTTTTGCTATTCTAATACCACCGGAAATCATATGCAGTTTATATTTGATCAATTTTTTGCTACTAGCTACTTTCAAAATTTGTAAATAAATGTTAGTTTTGTTGTTAATTTATCATCGAAAACCTTTTGTTACAGGTGTTTTTACAGCACGGTTTGATCGATGGTTTGCTTTGAATGAAGTGTCGTTATCACTGATTACAGCACAGGTGTACTAACTAATTAATAGATAATTAGCTGTTTTTAATGGCAATCTTCCTGTGTAGCTGTCCGGAAGCTATATTGGAATTACGTGAATATTCTAAATCTGACTCAAATAGAAGGAAGAAGCTCAGGATGCTCATGAAAATAGAACATCACTAACATCACCTGTTTTTAATAAGAATGATAATTTATAGGATAATAAAAATCTAGCTAAATATCAGTTTAGTCATCTATAATTCTGCATATAATTTTATTAAAATTATCGATAATTTAATGAAGAATATTTATTTATCAACATCTTAGATGACATTTAATTGCAAGCGTTATCAATTGCGAAATTTATCATTTCACTACGTAATTCTATCATACTTTTACCTTATAAACATCATACTTTATGTATAGTTACAAATTTTCCATACAATTCGATTGTTTCATTAATTATCTAACAATAAGATTCGTTGCCATTTTTTTTTTGATCGATTCAAAATTATGTATCTTTTAATTAATTCAAGAGTGGGGTCATCAACAGGTGAATCACAGCGATATACAGGTGTCAATTTACCACTTATTAGAAAAAAAAACCGCCTTAAATGCCAGCCTGTCTATAAATAATAAACCCACCATCATCACAAACCATATTCAATTCGTACATCGCCACCAAGATGAAGACACTTGTAAGTGAATAAAAATTATACAAAATAATCAAATTGATTAATTTAATTACAAATTACAGGTGATTTTACTATCAGTGTTAGGCCTATCTTTGGCACAATTATTCAATCGTTATCCAAATTATAACAATCAATATCGTCAAGATAATTCTGGAGCATATCGTGGTAGTGAGGATGGTAGTTATCGTCCTGACAATTCTGGTGCTTATCGTGCTGATGATGGTCAATACCATCCTGATGATAGTGGTAGATACGTTCCTGATGATTCTGGTAATTATCGTGGTACTTATGACCCATATAAACATCAAGATGAGAAATATAAACATCAAGGTGATGTGTTCGGTGGTAACGGAAATGGGGGCAGTGGTGCCGGTGGTGATGGTGGATTTGGTAAAATTAGTGACAATTAACCGATTGAAATTTGTTAATTTTTGATGAAAATTCACAGGACCAGGTGGTCAATATGGCGGTAATTTAGGAAAAGGTAGTGGAAATACAGGCGTTGGCAATAGTAATGTTGGCGGAAATCCCTATGGTGCTGTTCCAAATACTGGAGCTGGTAACAGTAATGTTGGCGGAAATCGCTATGGTGCTGTTCCAAATACTGGAGTTGGCAACAGTAATGTTGGTGGAAATCGCTATGGTGCTGTTCCGAATACAGGCGCTGGAAACAGTAATGCTGGTGGAAATCGTTATGGTGTTGTCCCAACTACAGGCGCTGGAAACAGTAATGCTGGTGGAAATCCTTATGGTGTTGTTCCAAATACAGGCGTTGGAAATGGTAATGTTGGCGGAAATCGTTATGGTGTTGTTTCAAATGCCGGTTCCGGACAGAATGGTTTTGGAGTTGCTGTTGAATTGAAGAAAGGATCAGCTGCCGGACTTTATGATAATAGAAATTATGCTATTCTTCGTAAAGTTGAAAATGTTGAAAATGATGGTTATCATTATTTGTATGTTCATCATAAATTATTTTCTTATTATTACCAATTATTATTGAATTTGATACTTTCAGGTATGAGACTGAAAATAAAATTTTCGGTGAAGAACAAGGTAAATTAGCTAATAAAGGTACAGATGATGAAGCAATGCGTGCTAGTGGTTATTATGAATATACAGGACCAGATAATGTGGTTTATCGTGTTGATTATACAGCTGATGAGAATGGTTTTGTACCAGTTGGTGCACATATACCAAAAATTCCAGATGCTATTTTACGTTCATTGGAATGGAAAAAATCAGTAGGAGAACTTTAATTATTTTAATTTTTTTTTATTTTCGTTTTTTAAATAATTATTTATAAATTTTATACATAAATGGAGAAATTAATAAACAAATAGCAAAAAAATGTAAATTTTTTTTCTAACATAGAAATTTCAATAATTGTAATTCCCAATAGGTGACATTCAGAATAATAGACCATCTGTATTCAAAATTGCAAATAAAATTTGAATAGTATGATAATTAAGATTTTATCGCTTAATTACCACACACTTATGAGTTTTGTTTAATTGTAAATTAATAAGGATCAAATGAGGATCAAATAAACATTGTACACGTAAATGAGGTAATGTTGTTTACAAACCAGACAACAAAAGCTAAGGGTAACTAGAGGTCTGTCTGGATCAAAAATACACAGGCTGGTAACATGCCCGACTTTTGCCGATGACCGTTTAGTCGGCAGGGGTTTTACATTACCCAATAGAGTTCACTTTATAAAAATAGAGTTAAGTGGAAAAGTATTCAATAGCGTCATTAGATCTGATTATCCACGGCGCATGAGTTGATAATGTGGGCGTATCTCCACGGTGACCTAGTTCTCAACCTGTGTATTTTTCACCCAGAAAGACCTCTAACAGAGAAGAAATCTTGCATCTTCACCCTACACGAATTATACGGTTTGAAGCTTCTACGGTTGAAGGATTTGAAACTTTACGAATTTAGGCGACTTGCTTGATAACATCTAATACAGTATTTATTATTTAACGATTTTAAGATAAACAGCCTACACAAAAATCTAACAAATCCACCATGAACAAGTGTAAACTTAAAGGGGCGTCTCCACACATTTAGCCAACAACATGCTGCAAGCGTTGTCGCCATGCAACAAACTAACTAACCATAAAACACGTCTATACAGGACACACATTGCTTGCAATATTCCTTTGATGTTGATTCATTTACCGCTCTCGCATGGAACAAATTGCAGCTGTTGACTGTGTTGCTTGGGCACATGGACAGCACTCAAATGGTCCGTGTGGAGACGCACCTTAATGCTCGAATAGAATTTCCTTATAGTCGTGCAACTGTAGTTATAGTAAATCAACATACAGAACGCACAGACAAAGATTCATAGATCTGTGGCCATATGAAGATTGGTATTGAGCACAACTAAGACACCAGAAAAAGAACATTTGTGGATTGTTTCTACAGTTACCGAAATTTTCAGAATAGATCGGTATTAACAACCAATCAATCAATCATACATTTAGTTGATTTTTTAATTAATTAATTAATAGACAAAAATAAACTGCAAATCTTACATTTCAGTTATGAGTCAATTTTGCCTGAAACTTAAGGTCAAACTATAAGACATTAACATTATAAGAAGTAACCTTGTCATTCATAAACTAAATACCATTATCTAATTTATAGAAATGGAGAAATGTTCCCAATTGTTATAAAAAAAGCTATTCTTATAGTAAACTATGTGTGACTTGACTCAATTTGGCAAAAATGTTCTATTTTCACTCTTTAAACATGTTTGTTTCGTTTCACTTTCTATATTCATACAGAATGTATCTATAACTTGACTTAATTGTTTATTATGAACATCTATCTCTTCTACAACTAAGTCAAGTTGTTCAAATCGAGTTGGATTGACTGTAAACATAAACAGGATACAATCATACCTCAACCATTACTCATCTTTTCTGAATGTGATACTGTTAACCTTTGACAATAATGCAGCATATTTGACATATTTTAATAGTACTAGATAGACAGGGACGTATTAGCGTACTTCTATGCCCAGGATCGTACAATACAATCAAATTAACTTGTTATATATTGACAGTAAAATTAGCCTTCTGTCGACATTGATGACTTTGTAATATTTGAAAGTAAACCAAAAAAAATCGACATTTCACTTTGATTTAAGATGATTTAACTTTTGATATTTATTGGTAAATGCAAAATAATTCCAAAAAAGCAAACACATATGCCATGTACACTTTTTTTTTTCGTTTCAATTGCTGATCTAAGCATTCTCTCTAGTTTAGTATCTTTAGATTAGGGATGTGTTCTATGGATACAACCCGAATTGTATGTTTGCGTGTCATAAGTCGGTCAAGATTTGCTTAGAACATCGTTTACTTCAAATTAACCAAAAAAATGCAAGTGTCAACATGAATTATGCAAAAAATTTTGCAAAAATCCTCTGCATTCGAACAGAGAAATGTAGGACGATTATTTATTATTCAAAATCTCGTAAATTTGCCAAAAATTTCGCAAAAACAGATGCAATAACTTTACTAGCTATCTTTGTTATAAGAAAAAGAATCATAAAGGTGAACTAGTTCAACGGTATTGTTCTTTATTGAATTTTGACTGGACGAAATTCCAATTGGCACATCCTCTATTTCCTCATCACACCCTAATTCACTGCATATAAACGAAGAAAATCATGGTGTGGTGATCAGTTTGTGTTTCGTTGTTCGTGCAACTATACCATCACCATGAAATTTCTGGTAAGTGGTCCATTTCAATCAAAACATTTCACCAATCATTACTAACAAGTGTTGCATTTTGGACAGAAATCCTGCAGAAATTTCAATGATTTCCTTGCATTTTTTGCAATAAACAAGTTGATTATTAACAACAATTATTAACATTTATTATTAAATTTATTATAATAATTTAACCTGTGAGGAATTTTGAAAGGATGTAATTTTGCACCTACATGATATCATGACCTCTAGAAGAACAGTATTGAATGCAACAATCTTTAGATGGTTCTAATCGATTCAAATCAAGGCTAATAGCATTGTTCTGAAGACGTTTGTCTTGTAAAACAATACACCCTATTGTGATTTATCTTTAAATCTTGTTTTATTCTAATAACAAACACATCTTCTATTACCCAATCATAGATCCACTGACTTGGATTTGTTTGTATTAACTTTAGAAAGCGATGATGATCTTGTTTTATGTAAATCGTTATCACCTTTAACTTGCATCTAATTAAATCTCGATAAATAATCATTATTTGTTTTATTTCAAAACAAAACAGGTTGTTTTTGTGGCATTTGCTGTATTCGCTACACATGCCATAATCAGTGATGACAGTGGTAGATATTATCCTGATAATTCAGGTGCTTACATTCCGGATAATTCCGGCCAATATATACCTGATGATAGTGGGAAATATTCAGATGATGGTAGTGGTAAATATGCAGATGATGGTACTGGAAAATATCGTGGACAGATTGAACGTTATAATCATCAAAATTTTCTAAATCAACGACGAGATAATTTGCTAGGATTGTCTACACATCAACAACAGACACGTTCAAGTCCTATTTTGGTAAAACCGATTCCAACAAACCCACAACCACAACATAAATATAATAATTATCAAAATAAATACGATAATTACCAGAATGGTAAATGGAAGATTATTAGACAAGTTGGGGATGTAGGTGCAGATGGTTATCATTGGGAGTATGTTTTGTTAAATTTCAACTTTCTTGAAATTTATTAAATTGTTTTTGGTTGTGTTTCTTTGCAGGTATGAAACAGAAAATAAAATAATTGCTGAAGAATCAGCTAAATTACATAATGTTGGTACGAAAAATGAATTATTGCGTGCTAAAGGTTTTTTCCAATATACTGGTCCTGATAATGTTGTTTATTCAATTGAATATACAGCAGATGAAAATGGTTTTGTACCGAATGGTAAACATTTACCAACACCACCACCGATACCAGCTGCTTTGGCTAAAGCATTAAAATTGGAAAAGAATCGATTGTGAACAAGATTACATTTAAAATAAAAATTATTAACAATAAGATTGTAACTAATATGTGAGATTATACCAAAATATTATATAATTATGTATGTTTAATTTATAACTAAACAAATAAGGAAATAAAGGCACAGTGCATTGATTAAATCCAAATCTTTTTATTGTATGGGGGCGTACATTTGACCGTTTTCTCTATCTTGACTTGGACTTCTTGATGTCTGCCAGTGTTCTGCAATCGGTGGAGCAGCGTGGTTTTAAAAACTGGGGGGATTCAATAGTTACTCAATTTAGTAACTTACACCAAAGTCGGGATCCTTCTTAGCCCTTATCAATGACCGATATCAATGAACCGATACTGGAAATAAAACGTAGTCTGCTGTATTTCTCGAAAGTTTTGAACTACTTATTTCTTGTGAAATATCTGGATGGGTCCGAACCCCCTAAGCCCCCTCGAGGCTACGCCACTGCCAGCAATGGATACATTACAGTCCTGGACAGTAGTTGGATCGTCTGCACTTTTTGTACAGATCGATCAGAACTTGTCTACGTTCAAGGCGATCTTTTGCTACGCACCCCTAATTGGGATTAGTTGCAAGCTTTTTTGGCTTCATTTCCACTTAAATGCGTTTATATTTGTGCAAAAAGTACAATTCAAATAAGATTGGAGGAGTTCTAAAGTTGGTTTGTCAAACAGATGACGATTAACTTACTTATACCCACTTTCACTGTCATTTTTAAGCTGATATTAGATATTCCAGGTTTCGATCTATGCTTTTGAATATGAGTAAAAGTGTTGTAAGATACAATACGTCCAAACATTGTAGAACATGCTACTGGATTAATTCTAACACCTACACTCAAGCTGTTTTGATTGACTTTCACTTTGTCCTTTTCCAAATGCATGTACAACTGGTCTGATTAATGCTACGTGTGTTAAGTGTTTATATTTTTTTGGAAAAAGAGGTACTAAAATCTCCTAAGAAACCGGCTTACAATGGGTTTCTTTGTTTGTTAAGTTCCAGTGAGAGTTGCAAATATAAGGAAATATAAGAAAATTTTGCTCTAGACTCCGTAAAAATTGAATTGCTCAACAAGAGTGGCTTTAGATTCCCTTTACAGTACTCTCCTTCCAACTCTATATACCTTAATACATAGCTTCTATCACTGCATGTATAGATCCTTAAAATGAGTTGTTTTCAGGAGTGACTTTATCTGACTAGAGAGATTCACGGACGGTGAGCAAGACATGAGTAAACGCATTGTCTTGGTGACATATTAATTTGTTGCATATCAAGCCTGGCAGCACAGGGTCGACTCGTTGACTCAGTCGTTCAAGACTCAATTAGACTATCGTGTTGGGTTCGCTTAAATCTCGATCACTTCGACCAATGCTAAACTTCTATCATATCTACACTAACGTGCCGGTCTCGATCCACTCTTGCTCTCCCAGTTCGCGCGTATAGTTTGGGTGAAGAACCGAGACCGGCACAACAGCACTCCCTAAATATCAAAAAGAAAACAATAGAAAGGGCCTCTAATATAGATATCAGTGTTGCTGTTGTTGTTTCCTTCAAGCGACAGTTAATTTTTTTCCGTGCTCTACAATACTTAAGCTTCCATCTTTTCAACGCTACTCCACCCAACTCCTCAATGCTGCCACAAGAGACATACTAGAGTTCTTTCTGGAATAATAATACACAAGTTGAGAACTAGATCACCGTGGAGACACGCCCACATCATCAACTCGTCCGCCGTGGATAGTCTGATATAACGACGTGTGAACTCTATTTGCTAATGTGAAACACCTTTCAACTAACCGGACCTCTAGCAAAATTTTTCTATAATATTGATTTTACTTTCTAGAGTAAGGTTGATCAAATTATAGGAGATACAGTATACAACTTCTAACAATATGTTGTATTATAGGCAACTTAATATACCCTCACTCTGTATCAACATTAACATATAACAAAACCGTTAATAATCAAAATATGATTTTACTTTCATTTTTACCTGGTTCATTATAACAATACAACAGTAATTTTGCATCCGTTATTATCTTAAATCAGGAAATAATGGACGTTTAACTCATTATTTTAAACTGAAAGAGAGACAATCCAAGTTAGGAGGAAAGTTCTCCGAAAAAATGCACATTATTAAAATGTTTATTATTAAATAATTGAATAATTACGATAATTATTATTTTCAATTAATCACCTAACAGGATTTAATTATTGAAGCATTTATAATTTTTGTCCTTGTATAGTATTGACGAGTTGGCAGTAGCAATTCAAATAATGATTGCATATAGGATTATTTCTCAATATTTTTTCATCAATATTTCGACAAATTATTTAATATTATCCGCAAAAATCTTTAACAAATACTCCTAATAATAATTAAATTGTCCCAGAAAATGTGTTAATTATATGTTGAATTAATAATTACATTAACCCCATGAACTTTCTACAACAATCTTTCATATTTCTCTTTTCGTATAGTAGAGAAGACATAGAGGCTTTGTAAATTAGTGATGATGCCATTACAACATTATATAATCGACAAAAAATAGTAATAATAATTGATTTTTATGTAGTTAAACAGGTAAATAAAACTGTGCTAAATTTACTATTCTGAACACAATCCCGATCCTGATCATCATCATCATCATTACTATACGTCTTTTCCGTTATTATTATGCGTTTTACACTTCCTTCAACGAAAGTTAAATGTCAACATATGTAATTTTCATATATATCTCGGATTCTGTAATCATTTCCAAGTGGATGATGATACTGGTTTTTCTTAAATGACCTTGAATTTTTAATCAGTCGATAGCGAAAGTAACAAAAAAACAAACACCTAGCAGAAGACATCAGGGACATCAATTGGAAATTGATTACACTAAAAGTAAAAATTAATGACTCTTCAAATAGAAACAAACAAAATAATAACGAATCAAATTCTATCTATAGATAGGTAAAAATAGCAATGAAAAAAAAATGTGCAAACAATCATTAAATGAAGAAGCGATATCAACCTTCACATTTAGGATACGTTTATTTTTGCAAAAATTCAGGCAAATTATTGTTGTTGTTGTTGTTGAATT
The DNA here is from genome assembly GCA_037414755.1 of Lydus trimaculatus. Lineage (NCBI taxonomy): Eukaryota > Metazoa > Arthropoda > Insecta > Coleoptera > Meloidae > Lydus > Lydus trimaculatus. Next base: position 27,412 of record JAZBGY010000246.1, on the reverse strand, counting down.
CCAATGAAGGAGAAACTTTTCTAACAGTTATGTACCAAGATCGTTAATATTTTCATAGTTTTAACGTACGAAATTAATTTAAAAAAAAAAAAGATAAGAATTTAGCTATCAGTAAGCGAAGGGAAAAACGATTTATTTCTATGTTAAGCTAATAAGTCACGTTTATATAAATGTCAATGCCATCACCTGTCACCTGTTATTATAACAATTCCTTGTTGAAGATGCCTTTATCGGAAATTATCATCAGATTCTATTATTATCCTTGCATACACATACAGGACGTTCCACAGATATCACTAATCGCAATTATTTAAAATGATAAGGAAGTTTACAGAAAACGTGTTGTTTTGTTTTTGTAATCTTCTAAGAGGCTTTTCAGTGGCAGAGGATTTTAAACAATCAAATTATAAGATATCAACTTTTTGGCCAGTTGATACGTCCTAGGCCACCACAGAGGCACTTTTAATTGGATGAATAAAGGTTGAAACACTAAACATGGTCCTGGGACGATCAAATTTTAGATGGAAAAGGAGGCCACCACAGAGGTACTTTTAAGAATTTATCGTCTGCTTACAAATACAGGAGGCTCCACAGATATCACTAATCGCAATTGTTTGAAGTGATAAGGAAGTTTTCGGAAAACGTGTTGGTCTGTTTCTGTAATCTTCTAAGAGACTTCTCAGTGCGAGACAGCCTGTATATAAGGATTTCAAACAATCAAACTATAAGCGATAAGCTTTTTGCCAGTCTTAAGGCAAGATGAAAAAGGTGACTACCACAGAGGTACTTTCAGTTGGATGATTAAGGGTTGAAATGCACTAAAAATGGTCTTGAGACAAAACTGTAATCTTATTCGAAGTCTTGAAGTCTCTGTTTTTGGAGGCTAATTTGCATTCTTTGAAATAATTGTTAGATAACACTTTTGTTTATTTGTTTTATTGCATTTTTCAAAGAATTTTCTATAGAATAACGATGCAAAATGCAAGATCTGTTGTTTAAAATTACTATTATCATATATAGTTAACATCGATAATCTTATGCAGTTTTAACTATCGTTTTATGCATGAAAACTGCATCACACACAGTTACAAGATTTACACATATTACCTATACAATAGAGAAAAAGAGTAGAAGAAGACGAAGAAAAAAAATTCTTTTACACATTGTAGTTTACTGCGTATAGTAGTTTTACAAACAACCAAACAATGATTGTTGATAATTATAAATAACAATAATAATATTGATTAATATTGGTTGATTATAACTATGATGCCATTTACAAATGTTGTAATAAACATTTTCAATAATATGCAGTTGAAGGGGGAAGTAATAATGATAAAAACATCATCATACATGTTCTGGTGGTATAAATAGAAGAAGATCCAACTCTACAGTTGGTGTATTTGTTTGTTAATTGAATTGTGACATTAGTGATACAATAATATGGATTGGTCATCTGTAAGTACTTTCATTAAAAAAAAAAATAATTATTATTGCTGAAATGACGATTATTTCAGATTTTTGTAATTTTCGCCTCAATATATCTCGCAACAAGTTTACCTCAAGGCGGTAGCCAAAATCCACCGAATGTTATCAAAATTATAACCGATGAACGTGATATCAATCCGGACGGTTCTTATCAATGGAGGTAAATTGCAAAATATTTCAAATATTTTATAAAAAAAATGATGAATTTCAGGTATGAAACTGAAAACGGTATAAAAGCTCAAGAGAATGGTAATTTAAAAAAGACAAATGATCCAGAAAATCCTGAAACAATTGTTGCTGATGGATCATTCTCCTATACAGATCCGGATGGTAATCCAATATCGTTGACATATGTGGCTGATGATGAGGGTGGTTTTCAACCGCAAGGTGCACATTTACCAACACCACCACCAATACCACCAGCAATCCAAAGGGCTTTAGATTGGATAGCATCACAACCATCAACAACTGAACGAGTTGGCAAACGAAAATAGAATCCAATTTTATCAAAAATTTCTTTTCTTACTAATTGATTTTTGTTAACACACACACACACAACTGCTGCATGTTGGTGAATTACGTTAATTTTCTGTGATAAATTTCAACGTAATTCTATAACTCTTCTTTTTATATATTTTATGTATTTTTTTATGTAAATATTCTGTCAATATTGGTGGATGGTGATTCTTTTTATTGGCGGCAGTACAATTTTTCAAATCAACTGACAATATGGCTTACGGATTAATCAAATGATCTTTTTATATAAATAATTTATGTATAAATATCGTATTTCAATGAGAATAAATGCTTTATATTTTGCAATGTATAACTGTAGTTTACTTTTCTAATAATTCTAACACAGTCCTGTAGATAAGCCATCGAATTTCATCTGAAAATAATAGAATAAGTAGAAGTTTTCCACAAATGTCGAGGAAATTGTCATTTTTCTCAAAAATAGAAGTGCGATATTTTCTTTATTGAAGCTGAAAAGTGGTCCTTGATTTTCAACTACACCACCCATGAATCTATCCCTACTTTCATTTGGATTTAACTTCCAAATTGTGAAATTGATAACAATTAAGTAATCTGTCGAGAAATATTGTTGATAGTCAGAGTAGAAAACTGTAGAATTTTCATTAGCAGAACTAAAAAGAAAGAGAGAGAGAGAGAAGCGTACGGTTCCATTTTCTGAATATCTGCAGAAGTTTAGTTTAGTTCTTTCGATATATCTGTAAAATTGAATGCCAAGTTGGCCAAATTCAAATAAACATACACTATACCAGAGAGAGTCAAGATGGAGAATGAACCACTAACTCAGAACACTGAAGTAGAAGGGTCTAGGTTCAAGTCCCAATGGCGAAATTGAATATTTTCAGACTGTATGGAGGATGATTCGACTTTATTCAGTACAGATCTAACAATTATTAATAAAGAAACAGGAAATATTCAAAAAAGCCTACGTATACTCTGTCTGCTTTGACTTGACATAAGTAAAAAATGAGTGTCAATCCGTGCCGTAACGTGATTTTAAAAACTGTGTGGACCCAAATTCAAAATCACCAAATTTAGTCACCTATCCAGACTTGGAATTTCTAATACGAACATAGGAGAAACACAGCAGCAGCACACACTCTTAGGGATTTTGTAGAGATCAGCAGAACATAAGCGGTCAGGCGTCTAAGAAATCCAGATATTCATGATGAAACATCAGCGGGAAGATGTATCAGACAAAGATCAAAGCAGATGGGAATTCTCGATCAAATACCGCTTGTTTTCTGTTTGTCTGATTCTTATTTATGCAATACCCCTAAAAGTAGGTTGTGCCTGGTATTTTTCCTATGTTCGTATTAGAAACGCTTGGTTTGTATATGTTGCAAATTTGTACTTTTATTAAATGGACACCAAAGCCGATAGCCCAATTAAACGGGATCTACTGTATTTAAAAAGTGTTCCTCAAAAGGTTTGCACCATTTATTTCTCGTAAAATATCTGGGCGGGGGGGCGAGGCAAGGCAACGCCACTGGCGACAAAAATAGATAAGAAGAATCATAAATTAATCGTTTTTATCGTCTTCAAATCAACTCATTGTCATTGAAAGCGGTGCTTGAGAATTTCAAAGCGCGATCTTCAACATCTTCTTGGCCTTGTTTTACGCATAATTTGAAAATTTACATTGAAAGTTAGCCGACAATTTCCATTTCTATATTTATTCGATTATTTAATCTAACAAGAATAATTTCGAATTTAATTATAAATCAATGATTTTCTATTAAATAAGGAAATTCCTTTCGATTATCTGTACGCATTGGGTCATTGTCGATGATAAAATTATTACCACTTAAATTGACACAAATCCAACAACATCTTCAAATTGATGTATGTACATAAGTAAATACTTATTATGCAATACAAATGCCATACATAAACCAACCAACATACTTGAACGATTATTAAATTAACGAATATTTTGTCTTAAAGGATGGATGAAACAGTGCCGGACTTGAGAGTATTTAAGGGAAGGCAAGATGCCGCTTCCAACAAGACCTGAAACAGTTTCCCGCTGTGCTTGACTACACAACAGAAGCCTCTCAAAATCAGATCTTTTCTCTTTGTGATAATAAAGCTTTGTACAGACACCTTACTTTTCAGAGAGCGGAAAATTGTCTGTAACATAGGATAAATTGGTGCCCGACGCAAAAAACCCTAGATGCGGCACTAGTTTGAATTTATATTAAAAATGTTGAATATCCACTGGACGAGTGAAAGGTTCTGAGTCCTGCAGTTTTCGATAAAAACGAGAAGAAATAGAAGCAAAAACAAAACGACATAGGATATATTTTAGAAATTTGTGGTAGATCACCAAATTTTAAATGTTAGCAAGTCAATCTTTTTGTTGTTGTTGTTAATTCGACGATAGTCAAGGCGGAATTCTTGCCTTGAACTTAATTTTGAGATTTTTTCCAATTTTATAAAAAATTCCCAACAACTATATACAGGAAAATTGTCTCCTGAGATACGGAAAATTAACCATTTCGTTACAATTAAATGTCGACATATTTTGAAACTGGGTGAGTTTCATTTGATGCTGTTGAAGAACTCAATTTACGAATAAATTACGTGATTGGTAGTTGCCTAGAAAAGAGAAATTCACCTCGTCAATTCTGTATCTTGTTTGCTGAAAGTGAATCTTTACGCATCAATTATTCTTCACCGATATTTAAGATTTATCGATCGTTGTATTTAAGTATTCAAGGTTTTCTAATTGTTTACAATTTTTTGTATAAATTTTAAATAAATCGATAAACATATAAATATGTATAGATGGTTCGGAAATTATTGTTGATTGTTAAAAATAGAGGTAAAATTTTGCTCCTCCCTCCTTTGATCTGGTAAACAGTTGACACAAAAATATAACTAGTAATTCCAGTGTATCATTATCTAAAAAAAACGAAAAAAATTCATTTCCCATGGATTGACCAATCAAACAAAACTTTGGATATTTGCCATAAAAAAACAAATCAATAAATCTTCCAAGTATATTGTATCAAAAATTTTTGTATAAATACCTGACAATACAATCAAAAATTATCAGTAGATCCATCTGTATATCTTTAAAAACATATACAAATAAAATGTATTTCACAAAATTCGCTATAATTTCAACATTAATTGCAATTGGTTTAGCACGTAGTGTTGAACATCATGAAATTGTACCAATTGTATCATTAGATAGTGAAATTGATCCAACTGGTAAATATCATTATAGTTATGAATCTGGTGATGGTACAAAAGCAAGTCAAGATGGTACATTGAAAGTTATTGATAAAGCAGAAGTTGAAGTTGCACACGGTGAATTCTCATATAAATCACACGATGATGGTAAAGTTTATGGTATACAATATATTGCCGATGAGAATGGTTATCAACCACATGGGGAACATTTACCAACACCACCACCAATACCACCATTAATTGTTAAAGCTTTGGATTATTTGGCAACAGCACCAACACCAAAAGATGAGAAACATAATTAGGATTTTTTTCGAAATTTTGATGTAAGTTCGTGATTGTCGATTATATATAAAAAAGAAAACACATGTACAGACTCAATCAATAAATATGTTTATATGCATTTTTTCTTATTTTATTTAAACAATAAAACAGAATAGCAATAAAACAAATTCATGATCTATTCGCAAAAATATTGCGTTTTAAGTACTTTTATTTATGTGAATCCAGAAGATGATAATAATAGATGAAAGAAAAGGTCATTATTTTATTGCAAATAGTATTTAAATTAGTAATAATTGGTGATGATCATCATCACCATTATCTTCTCCAATATATAAACCTGTAAGTTAATAATTGTTAAATTAACAAAAAAAAAACATTTAGAAATACAGATAATCCAATGTCATAATTGCATAACAATAGCACGTGTGTATATTCATTAATTTTATGCAATTTCTTTAAAAAACGTTTTACAAAATTACACCGCCATTGGCAGCTCATATTTATACAGAACGTCCGCTAATCACCGCTACACAAGCTCATCTCGAGTATTCCCAGATAAAAGCGGGAGAAACCACAAAAACGTATTCCTCCCGTCAACGATGAACAAAATCACGAATTCACTCGCCAAATTTGGCTATCTCTCTAGGAGAAACCAACATATTCTGAGGGCCATTGGGAGTGATGCTTTTTCTTAGATATTGCAGAAATGGTGCTAGTTTTAAGCACTGCTTAGTTATTAAATGACGAAAAAGGCCGTCAACTATAAAGCACCGTTCAGATTAGTCAAAAGATCTGATTCGTATTCGAAATCGTATAGGAACTGTAAACGGAAGCAAGTGGGTCAGCAGACAAAATCGCCTTGATGCTTCTACAACTGTGATAAGAGGCTTTCTTCAATTTTTCTCTTGCTTCGTCGGTACACCGACAACCGCCACCTCACCCAAATATTTTCAACAATCTGAACGAGGCTTATTAGTCGTTTCACGTCATTTCGTTTTCTTTTTTATTGGTCTTCTTCACCTACAATTCTTCATCTAGGATGCTGTCATTTGAACGTTTTCTAGGTCTTCCAGTACTCCTTAGCTCTGATGGTGATTTATCCATTGTTCTGTTCACAGTTGGTTCGTTCTAAAACTTATCTTACGTTCAATGTAAGTAAGGTTGTTTGTATGAACGCAGACAGTCTTTAGGATACGTCTAGTAATGGACGTTCTGTATATTCGTGGCAAATAGGTACTTTGTATTGTTGTGTGGCAAAATGTCAGATTTGTTGTTTTCTAATCAAGAATTTTTTTTAAATAAATCCAATATTTCTAACAAAGAGACATAAATTGTTAATAAATTATTTAGTTTAAATAGTTAATTTCGATGACATTTAAGTTAAATTATTATTAATAATCATTAGGTTTTTGTTATCGCTTTTTTCTCTTCTCTATACCTATAACAAAAAACGTTTATAAACAATAATTACAATAAACAATAATCGTTGTTTAAGGGTAGTTATATGGTGTTTTTTTTATTTAATTTAATTACTGAATTACTCATTTGATGATTAATTTAACTTTCAATTTATGCAATATTTGTCAAGCATTAAACTATTTAATGAGGTTACATCATTTAGCACATATTCAACAAATCCTGTGTAACTAAAAAATTTTAACAAATAAACCACAAACATATAAATAGTCAAAAACATTCAATATTAATTGCAGTACAACACGTACACTTGACAAAGTAAAAAATGAAGTTTATTCTAGTGAGATCTTTGTTTGATTTGTTATGTTTTAAAAAAAAATTATCAAAAATAATCAAATTTCAGGCTATTATCTTTGGTGTAATTGTAACAGCTTCGGCTAGACCTCAAGCACCACCACCACCAGCGTCCGGTGAATCAACACCAGTGCCTATTGTTAGTAAAACCGAAGAAATCGGTGTCGATGGTACATTTAACTTTAGGTAGAATACATAATAAAGAAACGTGACAATAAATCAAATATTTGATCTTCTATTTGTAGTTTTGAGACTGGTGATGGAATTCATGTGGAAGAACGTGGTTATTTAAAGAAATCATCTGAACCTAAATCATCAGATTCGAATGCTGAAGATGGTAATGATATTCAAGTGATTGAGGGTAGTTTTTCTTATACAGCACCTGATGGACAAAATATTGTCGTCAAGTAAGTTTCTATTAATTAATCAAGAAGAATTGTAAATAATTATAGGTGAATAATAGGTATATAGCTGATGAGAACGGTTTCCAACCTGAAGGAGCTCATTTACCAACAGCACCACCACCACCCGCTGGTAATTCCGGTGTTGGTGTAGAGCAAACTAAAAATTTAGGTAAGCAGGTACAACCACAACAACAACAACAACAACAACAACAACAACAGCCACAACCCCAACCACAACCAGCAGCAACTGAAGTTACCGAATCAACTACAACTGCAAATTAAGGATAACATAATGAATTTTTCTATTATATCGAATATTATCAATTTTTTATTAAAAGCTCTATTCTTGTAAGAATGTCTTTTATTTTGCATTAATCTTATCAATCGTAAGTAGCAAAAGCGTGATCAGGACAGGGAGCATCTGCTTATATTGCAGTTCCGATATTTTGAAAACACCGCCAAACAGAGCTTTTTCGGAAGTGAAGACCTCTAAAAGTTGTCGGTTTCTCCCACTTTGGGGCTAATTAAGAAGCGACTTTCACCATTTAATTGGTCCTTGGTTGTGATGATATAAACTCTGGAAGGCTTGTTTCATTCCAGTTATCCACCAGCGAGATATACGATATTCTTCACAGACTTATTGTTAGTCCCGATCTATATTCCCTGCTTAAATCTCCACTTAACGTCGATCTTGATTGAAAATAGCCTCAAGTTCTCCAACTAAGATAACCGGATCTTAATCGACACTTTTCTTGAATCTTGACAGAGTGGGTTTTATGTTGAAACAAGATTTATTAAAAATGCATTTCGATTGGATGGCAGGTCTAAAACTGCTGTTTAATTGTAGAAATGCGGCTTATTGGAGGTCATCTTAATGGCGAAATGACCGCATTTCTCAGACCAATTTGCTACGATCGCCACTTTTATTTTATTTTCCAAAAGTTTGTAAATGTTCATCCTTTGTCGAGGTGATTCGTATTCTACTCGAATGACCCTTCTTTATTGCTCCAATGAATGAACAAAAATGAACGAGAAATCTGATCGCAATAAAGATCCCCTACTGTTTGTTGTCAAAACGAAAATACCGACCATCAATTTGTTAACAATTCAAACAAAACAAAAATAAATGACTTCGAGCTATACTTTCGGAGAAATTGACTTTCACTTAATTTTACCAAACAATAGTGTTCATAAATTGCAAATCCAGTAACTGTCTTGCATAGAGTTCATCGACGTAAAAGATGAAAATTACCAAAATTTCACCCTTTTGTAGCGTAATTTCGGAAAATCTCACAAATCTTCTGTAGAATCTCTACGAAATTTAGATTTCGAGGAAATCGTTTTGAAATGACCATTCTGTAAAGATTTACGAAAATTCCGTGATTCTCACTAATAAGGAACTTTTCTTTATTCAAATTTTGTAAAAATAATTAAAACGCGGAATTAGGTCGAATCATGCCAGAGAAATGTTATACTCTACATACCTCTACACGTGTAATTAATTGGAAAAATTAATAAAATTTCTCTTATTTGAGTTGTTAATTAACGAAAATAGTCAAATATTAATTGCGAAAAGGGCATCAATTCTATTTAATCAATTAATTATACCGAATTGCGGAAATTTACAATAATTTCAACAAATTTCTCTTATGTAATTATTGACGCATTTCACTAATTATTTATTGAGATCAAAATTACACCCACTATCTACTTATGATGTTAGATTTTGGTATGCAACAATTGCGTAAAACATATAACGAAGACGATCTAAAAACAAAACTAACACTATTCTAAACCATCCCATCTAGATTTTTTTCATTGGAAATGTATCATAATGTTGAAGATGTTTAAGGTTTAAACTGTTTTAGATATATTATGATGACGTTCTAGAAGAGTGTGGAATTGTACCAGTGGAGAGTGAGAGTATAAATACTGATTTCTCTTATCGTGAAAATGGTATATGTGCTATTAGTCTTTTACAAGAAACATCATCATCTACATCATCATGAAGTTTTTGGTAAGTTGTCTATACGGATTTATAAAATAAATAAATCACCTTTCACTTAACTTTAAGTCAACTTTGACTTTTTCGGAAATTTCTAAACTGTAAGTGTTATGTAAAAGGTGGTGGTGCAACCGATTGGGATGGGTTTATTATTGATTGCGAAAAGGTTGAATTTATAATAATGGAGAATGTGTCCCACCCAAATCCTCACTACATATTCTAATAAATATAATGGAATTTCTATCAATACAGGTAGTCGTAATTGCGGTTATTGGTATCAGTGTAGCCCAAGGCCCTCCACAAAGACGCCAACAAACACAACCACAACAATATGAAGATGATCAACAATATCAACAACCACAACAACAACAACAAGAACATCGTCCACGAACACACGAATCTACAACGTTCATCCCAATCATCCGCTTCGATAAAGAACAAGGCAATGATGGTAGTTACAAAGCAGCGTAAGTAATTATTTTGATTATCAATTATTATTATTTTTTAAATAATAATAATAAAATTTCAGTTGGGAAACTGGAAATAACATCTTAGCCCAAGAGGAAGGTTACCTTAAAGATTTAGGACCAGATCCAGATTCACCACAAGGTGAAAATTTGAATGCTCAAGTCCAACAAGGATCCTACACTTATACATCACCGGAAGGACAAATAATTACAGTTAATTATGTTGCTGATGAGAAAGGTTTCCATCCATCTGGTGATCATCTACCAACACCACCACCAGTCAGTCCGGAAGTACAAAAGGGGCTTGATTTAATCTATGCTGGCATTCGGGCACAACAAGTATGTGACTTATTGTAATTTCTTTAGATTTTTATTACAAATAATTCAATTATTGTAGGAAGCTTCAGAACAAGAAGCCAGACAGAATCCAGGACAACGTAAAGAAATTCCAGAAGACTACAATGGACAATATCGTCAACAATAAATCTACATTTATTTATAAGAACAGTAGTTCTGTGATGTTTTTAAAACAGTAATTTTTACCAGTTTTAATATAGACTGACGCCAGTAGTTCATCAATTTATTTTTACGTTCATATCAAAATGTATTTAAACAAAAATTGTATTCTTTCAAATGTCAACATTCCCATCTTGTATTTTTAGTGTTTAGAATTCATTTGAATCTGTCACATGTGTTGACTGAATAGAATTTTATACATTTTTTTATAGATTGCTGTTTTATTAAAGGTTAAAATGGGGATTAAACTAGACAGTAGCTTAGGGGCGTCGAAATTATAAGGCGCCAACATATTAACATTGAAGCGCCAGTTACCTTCACATCGCGAAGCCTGACGGCAAATCGACTCTTTAAAGAAGCTGTGAAATGGCAAAAGTTCGTAGTTTTGTTCGGCTTATCGATGCAAAATCTCATTAACTTTTGAAGATAGAAGGGTATCTTTAACAAAAAGCTGATGAATTCAGAACCCCAGAAACTCCCGACATCCTCTGACAATCAGATCTCAGATTTCTCATGATGAACATTAACAGAGATAGAAAGAATTTTTATAAAAGGTTAAAGAATATAGATGGCCAACGAAAGAAAGAAATAAAGAAAGAATAGAGGACGATCCTCCATTGCAGTTCGAAAAATGTCATCCTCAGCCGGGTTTTTTCGAACTGCAATGGTGGATTGTCCTCTATTCTTTCTTTCTTTCTTTCTTTCATTATAATACCTCCATGGGGAAATTTCCTTTAACTTCATAAATGGAAAAAATTGTTATTCAGTCATGAAGAAAGAGACAAAGAACACACTGGTTCACCTAAAAGAAGATAGATGTCTGTTGTTTGTACAGTAAATGATATAAAAAAAAGCAAGTCACGCTTGTACATTTATAAAACTGTTGTTAGTGTTAAATCCGTGTACATTTGTACATAAACTACTGAGCATGCTGACATGGAAACCATACCCCACGCAAGACCGTCAGTCAAAATCGAATGCCGCCCTTTTCAGGTGTTATCAAAATTTAATAATGAGCAATAAAGGATGGGAAAAAGCAATAGCAAAACCCTTTCGACTATGATGAACTGTAATTTTATAGTCTCTGTGAAGTGCCGCTACCAGGAGATGCCTCTAATCTTACGTGTATGATTGATTTTATCAAAACGTAAAAGTATGATTTGTAGAACAAAGAAAGGACATTGCAACACTATTAAGTGTTATCAAAAACAAAAATTATAGAAAGTAATAAATTGGTACTTGCCAGAAAAAGGATTTTCAGTATGTTCGGGTTATAAATACGACCGTGTCTTGCTTTCAGGATCTTTACAGTATACTTTTCTCTTACAAAACTTTTGTCATCGCGTCAAGAGTCCTTTTCATTTTTCCCAAACTTGTTCTAATGATAGAAAGTTACAAAAAAGTTGTGTTCATTGTGTGATTATGCAGAAGCCTTTACTACTTTTAGTTTTGTATTAATATTCAGTTTTTGTCGTAATAATCTCTGAAAGCTTCCCAAAATTGGAAATAGATCATGATCGGAATCAAGGTTAAGGCTTGTCCAGAATATTGTGATAAGCGTATAATATAAAGTAGAGACGAAGATTTTCATATGAAGTAAACTAATGATAAAGACAGGGATACAGATATTTACTGTTAGAGAACACTAATGAATAATTCAGAACTTGTCTACCGTTAACATAAAAGTTCCGATAGTTCGATTGTTTGTTTAATTCAAAAACATAGACACGTTGATGATGATGATGATGATGAAATTTTTAATTGTATAGGATTTTATTTTGGAATTTCAACATTTATTTAAAATTTCATTATTCGCATGAAACTGTCAAAATTAGAGATTTAGAGAAAGAAAAAAAAACAGAATTAATCAAAGGTAATATACGTATTGAATGTTTCATTTGAAACGTGATTGTAACAATTTCACAATTTTCAACATTAACAAATACACTCGATTCAAGAATTTAGGGAAAAGTAAATTCAACTTCTTTTTTTGGACACACTTTCAACGTAAACGTAAATTTAGGAGAATTGGCAAAGAAATTATAGTTTCTAACAGTTTTCGTCTCAATTCTTCAAGTGGAGAACATGCAATCTTCCAAAATAGTTGTCCTTAACTCAATCATCTCTTCGTATCTTTTATTGTATAACAAAATTTGTTACCATATCACACTGAATGAACAGAGTTGATACGAACAATCGCTGGTAGAGGAGACGTTATTGGCGACAAATAGAGTAGACGACTGTTCGCACAATATTTAACCAATAATGCGGTGCAACCACATTGTTTGCCAAACTGTTGGCAAATAGATTCTAAAAATAGGTGATTGACTTGGTTAAATTCTGCAAATAAAAAGAGCTTTATTTGAATTTCTACAATAAGTGGTTTTGTGACATAAATTTCTAACAACCATACAGTAATTAATAAAAGACGACTACTGTAAAGTAATCGGAATGAATAGATAGATGAAATCTTTCATATTACAGTCACATCGCAATAATTGTGTAATTTATGAAATATTCGCTTTTTCTCCAACTATCATCTATCCACCTTTACAAAAACAAAATTATGTTGTAACATCAAATTTTGATAAAAATCGGAAAACGATCAAGATGACATCCAAACTTAATTAGCTTTCTTTTGTTATCATAACAATGCAAGAATAACGACTGTAGTGTTTATAAACATTGATGTAGTTATAGAAGATATTATGGCAAATTGTTGAAGTGCCTATTTGTCACCAATTTTATGATTTAACTGAAATTTTCAATGACCCAAATCAAATAAGCAATAAAGGCCAGCTTTCGTCTTATAACACACATTCATACAATATAAAGAGATGGAATTACTGATGTTGTGTAATGTTTGTTAGCCAATTAATTATGTTTATTTTTCTCATAGATTTTCGATGATGATGATGGACATCCGACGACGACAAAGACGACGACATGCAATTTTATATTTCGTTTAGCTTTTTACCAAACTAATCGCCTTCAAAATGAAAATGTCTATTAATCAACGGAACCTTCGAAATTCTTGAAAAAATCCATGAAATCTTGAAACTAATTACTGACATCATTAACGAAACATTTATTAGAGAGTTGTATATAGGAGAAGAAGAAAAAAACGTCCTTTCTTTCTGCCGGATTTTTTACTTGATCCATCATTAAAATTACTGACTTTTTCATTAATTAATAGCGATCTATTGGCGTTTTTTCTGGATCAACTTGTTGTTGGAATTGTTGCTTTTATTTTAGACAATAAAGAAAGTTGAAAAGCTGTTATCTAATCCTATTAATTCAACACAACAATAAACAACAAAAATCAACATTACGCATCAGTCTTATGTACAATTGAATGTCAATGGACCGTCGTCTTAACGTCTCCGTTTCGACATATAATTTAAAGTTCACATGTGTGTGTTTACGTGTGTGTGTGTGTGTTGCATGTAATGATTATTTAATCTTCTAATAATAGTTTTAAGGTTTAGTAAATTGAGAAGGGATAAACATCATCCATTATAAATACCGACAATCATGTTAACAGCATCAGTAAACAAATTCAATTCAAACAAATCAAAATGAAAACGGTAGGTTCTAGTGTTAACCAATATAGTGCTTCTTGTTATTTCAATTTTCAATTTAAAAGAAAACGAAGCATTGTTAAAATTGGATTAATTTGTCCACAGATCATCATCATATCGGCTTTAGTAGTTTTAACTACAGCCCAACAACCAACCAGTGAACCAATTCCGATTGTAAAATACGATAATGAGGGTGTTAATGCTGACGGTTCATACCAATGGAGGTTGTTTTATTTTTTTAATCTCTTATTCCATTAATTAAATAATAATCATTAATTGTTGATAGTTTTGAAACTGGTAATGGTATCGTTGCTGATGAACATGGTGAATTGAAAAATGCTGGTTCAGAAAATGAAGCTGCCGAAGTACAAGGTTCAGCTAAATGGACAGCACCAGATGGTACACCGATTGCATTACAATATGTTGCAAATGAAAACGGTTTTCAACCACAAGGTGATCATTTACCAACACCACCACCAATACCACCAGCAATACAAAAAGCTTTAGAATGGTTAGCTGCCCATCCGGATCCGGAAGATGCTAAACAAGGTGCTGCCAGTAATTTACAACCAGTTTACAGTCAAGCGAAAAGATACTAAAATGATTGAAGGAAAATTAAATCAAAAATGGTAAATTGCTTCTTTTTTGTATTGCCATGATCTGTAAATAGACGTCTTTGTAAATATAAAGTCTTATAAAATACGAAAATTGAGTACTTTTTTATAATTAAGCATCAGTAAAGCGTCTACTATACAAATTGTAAGTTGAGCAGCTCGTTTAGTTTAGGAAAGTGGATACGTTAACAAAAAGTGATAAGCTCCTGACATAATTTGTGAAGTGCAAAAAGAACAAGATACTTGTCTAACTGAGCCGAATCATGGCTACTGATCCTTAGAACTTTTGCATCAGTTTGGTTGAAGTACTAGACCACAAATATAAAGCCAGAAACACAATAAAGACCGTTAGAACACAAGAAGCGCCGCTAAACTCTCCCTTAAGCAAAGCTAAAATTTTGTAGCTTTACTTGAAAAAATTTCGAAAAGTCCGAAATACATAGAAATTCTCTTCACTGAAGAATTTAGTTGGACTTTGTTACTTTTTCCTATGAAATGTATACAATACACCTTGGATTTCTTTTAAACAGTGCCATTATAGCCCTACTTCGTAACGAACTGTATGGGGCACTAATTCTACAGGGTTACGTATGTTGTGTGATGTGTTACAAAACCTTGGCATTAGGCACAAGAGTATCATGATAGAACTAATGGAAGGATCTTAGTTTTAGTTAATGAAGGACTTCCACGTGCTCGTAACAGATGCTCAAATTCCTCCCTTTCTTTACTAAAAAAAAAGCATTATTAGGAAAAGAGAAAGAATGAGTAACAGACTGATAGAGACTTGTTCGTTTTTGTTCCCACTCTGTTAGAGGCAAAGCAAAAATTGAAACACTTAAAGGAAGAAGTGTCTTTATTTCATTAAAACTGTACATTATTTTTTACAATTCAGTTGTGGTAACTCCCCAATACTGTTGCATTCTATCTAATTCCAACGAATCAGCTAAACCACGTTCGTGCATAACAGCAAAATCATATTCTAAATTGTACGGCATCAATCGTTGTAAACTACCAAAATATGCAGCATTTGGACCACCCAAAATCGGCTTCTTATTATTATCATTCCCAAACTTTGAACAAACTCTTGTTAATAATGGATTAAATGAACGTGTACTACCAAATTGACGTGATAAAAATGTACCATTATTACCATTATTATTAATATTATTGTTAATATCAGATAAATGTGGATTACTTCTAGAAATTTGTGATTTATTCAAAGGTAATGGTTTTCTAATATTTTTCGTTAACGTATTCAATTCTTTATCAAACAATAATTGTGTATTCTGCTCCAACATATATTCCCAACATTTGAATTGTTCTTCAGATAATCCAGAATCGGAATCATTATTGTTGTTGTTATTGTTGTTATTATTACGGTCTTCTTCGCGTTTTGCACGTAACGCTTTAGCAACACCACGATAACTCCGTCGTTCTGAACCACCAGTTTTAACATTATCGAAAATCGACGGTGTTATCGATCGTATCGATCGTACATCATTACTATGCTTATTCAATTGGCTAATAAATTGTTTTGCCGATGAATTACAATCACTACAAGCATGCTCACTTTGACCACTTGGCGATGAACGATCATCATTTAACAATAATGGTGGCAGAGGTGGTGGTGGTGGCGGTTGTGGTGGCGATGATAATTTATCCGAATTCGTATTATCTAAAACTTCACAACAACAGCACGCACAACCATCATTATTAACAATCCGTTGACAATCTTGTGGATATTTATTTTTACGGATCGTATGTCGTAATTCTCTCATCAATAAATCAACATCACTTGTACGGATTAAATTGAATTTCACCACGATTATGCTTAGATTCTCTTCAGCACCGTAACTTTGTGCTAAATCTTGTAGACGTTTTGCTGCTAAAATTACATTTCTAATCAAACTGACTTCTTTAATTGCATTTTCCGGACTGATAACATCCCAAAGATTCTTATTGGCGATTATCATAAATTCATCTTGTTCATCTAGATAAACATCAGTACATTCCGGATCTGGTATCATTAATTGTAATTGTGGATTTGTACGGATTTGTTTGTGACGTTGTCGTTGGGGTAGTAAACGTACCGGTCCGACCGCACGACCTAAAACGATTTTAATATCGCCAACACTTGTAATTTTCATCAAATATTTCTTTGAGGGACTACAAAATGAATAATCCTGTTGTTTGATTTTAACAATATGACAAATGATGGCATTTAAACCCTGTTTTTGACTTTTATCTTTCAATTCACGTTGTGCCGCTAATAGAGTGTACTTCATGTATTCCGTTGCTGTTTCTTTAACTGTACGCTCTTCTAACAGAATTCTCGGTACAACTTTATCAACACCAACAGGTACAGTATTGTTATTCTCACCATCAAACATTCCGAATAAACCTTCAATATTACAAAATGCCGGTAAACGTATTTGTGCAATATAAAGTTTCTGTTTAGATCCGGAAGTTTCCGAAAAACCCACCACCCAATTAGTTTCAACGGTATCATTCTCACAAAACGGTGATGGATTTAATGGTAATGTCGTCCGATTCTTACCACTAACATCCACTAAACTCATCGGTCTTTGTGTACGGTATGTATTAAATTGTTGTGAATCAACATGTAATCGATCATTACACGATAAATCTAAAAATTTCAAATTTGGTGGTATTAGAGCTGTTAAATCGATACGATCTAGTTGATTGTGGGCTAAATCTAGGACTCTTAACGATGTTAAATTCGACAATTTCGGTATATTTTTTAATAAATTCGAATGAATTCTTAATACATTTAAATGTTTTAAATTTGCTATTTGTTCCGGTAGATGTTCCAGTTTATTTCCGGAGAAAACAATCTCTTCTATTTCCGGCCAAAAATACGCACAATCTTTCGGTAAAAACGTAAAACAATTGTATGCAGCATGGAAGATTTTGATATTTTTCAAATACGGTGCAATCTTCTCTAATGATCGATCAATTAAACAATTTGCTGTTAAAAATAATTTTTCTAAATGTAGATTTTCTTCCGGTTGTGGTAAATCACATAGACGATTATTTGATAAATTTAAAACACGCAAATTACGCACATATTTGAATAGATTCTCTGGTAGATTTGATAGACTGTTGTTTTGTAAAAATAATTCTTGTATTGGTAAACGTCGTTGTATTATTGGTAATTGTTGTAATTGATTGTAGGCGATTTGTAATGTTTGAAAGAATGGCATTTCATTACAAAATAAATGTTCAGGTAATGATTGTATACGATTATTGATAGCAAATAATGAACGTAATTCACTACAACCTGATAACCAATTTGGTAGACTTTCCATATCATTATAGGAGACATCGAAATGTTTTAATGATAACGGTGGGTGTTGTACATCGAAATTCTTTAAACCTGCAATCAATCAAACATTATCTAAAGAATATTAATTGATTGTTTTTGATTGATTTACGATTATTTCCTGCAATTATAGAAATAAGATTCTTGCCATGTAGTTTCAATTCAATTAAACAATTCCTTGAACATTGTAAAGTTTGTAATTGTTCCAATGCTGATAAGTCGAGACTTTCGATATTATTTTCACTGACATCAAGTTCTGTAAGACTCTGGAAATTATGTACAAAATCAACGGTATAGTCGGGCTAATCGAATTCGGACGACCTGACTCTAAAACACTGCAAATTGGATTTGACAGTATATGGAAAAATATGCAGCATCTTTGTCGTATCGGTTGTAATCCTAGGAGAGACATAGGATTTGTCAGTGTGCTAGAAAAGGATCAGACGATATTGCTTAAAATTCTTAGAACTGAACTTTAGTTACTGAGATTGAAGATGTGATAGCCAATGGCTTGGTTTACGATCAAAGATAAAATTGTGTGTATGTGTTATTTAAAGTCAAGTCGGCCGATTCTAGATAAATGGAGTATAATTTAAAAAACCAAATAAATCAACATACACCATAATTTCCTAAGATAATATTGCCTTTCAGACGGTTCGATCGTAGATTTAATGTCGTCAAACCATGGTTTCTTGTTAAATCTTGAATGGTTTCTGAATCTGATTCCTGGAAAGTGTAATTTTATTTGAAAAGTGTGAAATTCGTTTAAAATTTTTAAATTAACACATAAACAACAACAAAAAACTGTTGTTCAATTGGAGGAAGCAATCGTTAGATACGTTTTTTTTTATTCTATGTTGAAACAGGTATTGTTCAACAGGATATTTCAAAAGTTGAACATATTGCAAAATATGAACTACTTTTTACAGAAAATTTTCTAATAAATTCGTGCAAAATTTTTGATAAACTTACCGAAAATATTAAAGCTCTCATATCTGTTGTATTACCAATTGGTATTGTCAATCGATTATTGGCAACTTTTAAAACATTCAAATATTCCAAATTCCATATCGATAATGGTAAGACACTCAATAGATTCTGATCTAAGATCAATTCAATTAAACTGTAAACATAAAACAATATTTGTGTGAATTTATCGTTTAATTAACGATGGCACGAGCCCAACTTTAAGAGAAAACACGCACGAATTGATCATCGACTTCTTGGTTTTGTTTTTCTAATAATATGCGTCTCGGACGAGCAAGGAACCGTGAATGAAACAACGGAAGTTCGTTCATTGCAATTTCTAAACTTTTAAAATAAGAGTGATATTCTCCAAATATCATCGAACTTACTTTTTTAAAAAACATATCTCTGTCGGTAATGTTAACAATTTATTATCGGACAAATCTAATGTTGTTAATGTTGTCAATTTTAATATACTTGTCGGGAATGTTTGGATACCATTTGAACGTAAACTTAACACTTTCAAATCGGATAATGATTGTAGAGATTCACCAGATAGAACAATTTCGTTAACGAACAAACACTGATCTAATTCATTTTTAATATTACAAAGACCATTTAAATTCAATCGTTGTAATGGTTCACATTTCGTTTTATTCTCAATCTACAACAAAAAAAAATTCTAGAATTAATTCCAAAAATTATTCAAAAACAAATTTCGATGATTCACATTATTATCCTCTAATGAATCCAATTCTATGTTATTACTACCAGTTTCTTCTTCCTCCCTAATATAGGGATATCTTGTAACACTATCACTGAAACGGAATTTCTTAATCGAACACATTTCTTTAATTTTACGAAATTATAATAATGTAAAATTGAACATTTTCCGATCGAAACAAGTGTTAAAGACAACACGACAATAACAACTACTGATGTCGTTTTTTATTTTTTCTGTGTATTTCCATATACACAACGTATGGTAACAGAATCCGTAATTGTGATTCTGGAGTGCGAGACCCAAGACAGCATGACAACACGCTTGGTTACATTCCTATTCTTGTCACGTACCGTCAACTATTAGATGTTAGTTATTGTTGAAATACACACATCTTAATGTTGTTCAAGAGGATTCTATTGGAAATGATGTTTGTACAAGATAATTAGCAGCCAGCCCAAATATTTCTGATGCAGAAAGCAGCATCTTTGTCCCTACAAACAATGTTGTATAACGGGTACCTTCCGAAGGTATTCAGTAGAAAATATAACTAGTTACATGTTCAGGTAAGTTTTGGAAAAATAACTACAGGTAGATATAGGTAAAGTATAAAAGTATTGAGAAAAGACTCAGGTATTTCAAAAGTACTTCGTATTGAGGTCTGAGAAAGTAAACTATTTAAACGCAAAAAGCAAAATTAGGCCCGCTTAGAGTATAATGAGGCCAAATACGATGCAGAGTACCTAAACCCAGAAAGGCACCATAGAAAAAGGATCTGGGTATGGGTATCTACAAATTTGTTGGGTAGTTGTCTTCAAATTGAGTTACCATAACTATTGCAAGTCCTACAGTAACGGTAAAAACGAGATGGCGACCAAAACTTGCAGTAAATGCAACTTTGAGCTTCCAAATAAGTAAGGCTTAACTCTTAAAAATAATTTGTTCTGACGAAGTGATCAAACAAAATATTCTAAAAGTAGATCTTGGTTATCAGTTAGTCTTGTGCCGCTCATGGCACGATTCCTTAGAATTTTTGTATCTCTCCCTAAGGGCCTCCTAAATCCCGACTTAAATCGGCTTTAGTTTCCTTGAACATTGAGATCATTTTAATTGAAGAGCATTGCATAGCGACTCTTAATATAAAAGCTACTGCGAGTTATGGTTGATCTTAAGTCGAGCTTTAAAAAAGGAAGACTTAGTTTCGGTTTGGCATTTTTGTTATCCAAATGAAGATCTATGTCGAGACCATGAACACCGTTCTGAAACGGTATTTTCATTTTTATCATCTTCAGAATTAGTGGCTTTGTAGAGTCCATCAAAACAAGAGGGTTTGTTCTTGCAACATTGACACAGTAAGATAAATGTCACCATTAATTGGATATTTGCAAATATTACTTCATAAACCGAACATAAAGATGATTTACCGCTTATTTTAATCAACAAAACTTTAAATAATAAAATTATTTATTGAAAATATTTACATGAAGAGAATATTTCTAAGAAAAATAAAAATACCAACCTACATGTTGCACTTTCTCTTTCTATTTGTTGAATTTATTATTAACCAAAGATTATCTCTATATATTCTTATCGTTTTATTGTTATATAATTGTTTTTTGTTTTGTTTTTTTTGTTTTACCATAAATGATTTAATCGTAAATTTTATTAATGCACGTACATGTAGCTAAACAATGTTTCAATCGATCTTTACCTTTATTTGTTTTATCATTACATAACCATGTTGGCCAAATTTTATATAAATCTTTACAATTCACCCATAAATCGGCTACATAACAACGATTTGTACATAATCGATTTGCATGACATTGATTTTTACACATATCACATGGCCGTCCTTCACGATATGGTCGACCTATATATCCTGGTCGATTACCACTGAAAATTATCCAAGAAATAACAGTAAATCTCTTTAGAATAATAACAAAATTTTCTTAACATACATTGGACAATAATTACAAACGTAATTGTAATATTGTTTCTTCTTCTGATTTGTATATTGATAACATTTGGATATACCACAACCGAGGGCATGAGAACTCGCCCATACTAACTGTGTATAATGACCGATTTCTTTCAAATTATTATCATCACTACCATAAGTGTAATTGTTCTTCTCCAAATACCAAGTTTGTATTGCAAAGAACCATGGTACTTTATGGGATGAAACGAATATATTCTGACCACAAGATCCGTAATTGTGGATATAGCGACCAGTCACATTATCATGTGTGAGGAATTGGCATTGTTTCGCCCAACGTTGGGCCGTCTTTGCTACTTCCCTATTCCATTTCTATAAATATTCGAGATATATAATTGATTTGTAATCAATTTAATTTATTGAAATTATACCATTTTCAACATATTAGCAGCTGATGGTATCACTTTACTACGAAATACATTATGAAAACGTACAATATTATGACGAATTTTCCTACGAAATGGTGAAATTGATTTAAATGGTAATTGATCACCCATTACTTTAGGACCTGGAAGTGAAATTTTTTGGCATTTACCAACAATGACATTATTATTATTATAATTGTGGGTGTTGAGATTGTTCTGTTGCGATTTAGTGGTATTTCGTAGGAGGTCCCACTTTACATAATCGAATTTTCCATAATTTCGCAATTATTCACAGATTTATGTAATTGAAATAAAATAAACTTACGTCGATCTTGTCGCCAATTCTTATCATCAGCCGCAATATCCAGCAAATATATTAAAAATAATAAAAACAATATTTTAACGCACATATTGTATAACAACAAATGTTGTTAGTCTATATATGAAAATTGTTTAAATATTGTTAAATATGCCTTATAATTTATTTTAAAATAATCGTTAATAAATTAGTTAAAGTTGGCATTCACCTAAATCTTAGATGTATTCAAAGACAATTAAATAAATTGACACCAATTGATCTCTTTTGTAAAAATAGTAGTGATTGTTCTTTAATAATTTTAATAGCAAAGAAAATAAGTTACCACAACAACCGTTTATTGTTTAATCAATACATAATTTGATTAAAATGTCGGAATTGTGCGAAATTCAACAATTAGCGAAATTATTAAATCCCCAACAACACGAATCTGATATCGAAGATATTAACGAATCACAAGACAACGATCTTCATAATCAAACTGCGAAAAATCCTTATGATATAGTTGAAACTGTAAAATGTGAAGATGCCGAAAATTTTGATGATTCAACCAAATCTGAATCGATCAAAGATTGGAAACAAACACCAAAATGGGAGATTTGTTATCGACAACAAGTAACAGCTTCAGACGTTTTTCTACGGGTTTGTTCCCTTATTTAATCCAGTTTGTTTAAATATAATTGGAAATTATTGTAGTTGAGTGCTAAAACACCATCGACGAGTAGTTGTGAGAATATGGTGGTAACTGCAGATCTACCTGGTGAGAAAATGCAAAATATCGATGTGAAAACGTTCAAAAACAACCTAATCCTGGATTCACCACGTTTCTATCTAAATCTACCATTACCACATCCGATAAATCCCCAACAAGGTAATGCTAATTGGGATAAAATTAAACAACAACTAATAATCACATTGGTGATGGAACGTGAATTTGATTTTGTTAATTTTTAATGTTTTTTATTTATTTCAATTAAAAAAATATCACAATACATCTATAGAAATACTATAAAAAAAAATACTGAAATCATCACGTTATTGGTTTCCAAACACGAATCAAACGATCTTCACTACCGGTTACAAGAAATTTTCGATTTGTAGAAATATCAACAGTCTTAATGGGTCCTGAAATTTTATAATTTAATTATTGTAAAATTCTATAATTATAATGTTTAAAAATTAAACCGGAATGTGCTTGAATTTCATATAATAATTTAACTTCATAGATGTCCCATATGAATAAATTACCATCATCACAGCCCAAAATTAATAAACAATCATTCCATATTAATGTTGAAATTGTTGATTTTAATAATTTACTAAATACCGACATTCCTGTATTAATTTCAATAATTTGTAAAATTTTCTCTTTACCACCAATTGCTAATTTTATATCATCCGGACTATAATTCAATGCATTCAAACCGTATGATTGGATTTGATATTGTTTTAATAATGTAAAATTATTAGTTTGCCAAATATAGATTTCACCATCTTCTGTACCGACAGCTAAATGCTCATTTTTACTACAAAAATAATTAAAAATAAATCATTGAATCTAACACAGATCGTCCAAGTGACACCCACGAATCAGGGACGGTTTCTTCTGTTTTACGGGTGAATTTCACCTATAATCGTTAGATAAAACAGAAAAAAACGTGTTCTGATTGTGGGGTGTCACTTGATGAACGTTCTTGTAAATTAAAAAGATTTACTGATCAAAATCGAGACAATTAACTTGTGAATTATGATCGATTTGTTTCTTTAAACATTGTATCGGTTTAATTACACCATCATTATTGAAACCTTTCCATATTTTTACAGTACAATCTGAACTACCTGATACTAAAATATTTAATTTATCACCCCAACACATACATGTGATAGCATCATCATGTGCTAATACATTTTGTGTTATTTTACCGTAATCTAAATCGTATAAAATTCTAGAAAAATCTCATTATTATTATTATTATTCAGGTAAACTATAGAAAAATTACATTTGATTATCCCAACTACCGATAATTAGAACATTAACATTAGGCATTTGTATACAACTACTTAATGGCATATCACCAATAATAGCACTTCTAGTTTGTCGATTATGTTCTAATGAGAATACTTTTAATTTAGAATCATGTCCTACTGATATTACACGTTTTGTATCTTTTGTAAAACAAACATGACTCACTGTACTTTTATGTGTATTGAAATTGTTGACAATCTCTAAACCGGTCATATTCCTCCAATTATCTATAATAAATTAAAAAAAAAACAAATAATTTTAACGCATTCTACAGTGTTCTAGGTGATTAAGATCTTAATTTGTAGAGAAAGTACAACAGAAATATAAATTTCAAGAATATACACAATGTTAGTGTTGAAACAAAGACACCTACTTGTCTGTAAATCGAAGAAACGAATTTTATAGTGGGGTGCAAGGTCCGACAAGGAGGGGGTACAAATTACTGGGCCCAGTGTGTTCTGCGGCCCGGTATCACCCCCAACATTGTTGTAATTATAACGAAACGTCATTTTTGGGAGTCGTGGAAGAATTGTACCGGAGCCCAGCCTCGTTCTTGACGACGCTGGTGGGGTGAAATACAAAGATAATTACCTTAGGCTCTAATCCAGTGTTTGTCAACCTTTTTGGGTTAGCGGCACACTTTAAATTGAATAAGATTTCTGCGGCACTGGAATTCCATATTTAGTTGTTTCCAATTCGCTTTTTTTTCCCGTTTTACGAAACAAAAACCCAATTCGTGTCACACCTAAAATCCTCTCACGGCACACCGGTTGGGCAACACTGCTCTAATCACGCATACAAATATTAAATCATTAGATTTTATTAAGCAAACATCTGCACTCTTTCAAACGCACCTATAGGTTTGTGATTATCTTTGGAAGTGTTCTATTCGAAGAGATTTCATTGAAATAATGGATAAATTAAGAATTCGTGTTTTTTTTTGGGTATAAGTTGCGCCGTGGAACCATTGCAGTGCAAACCATTCGAAATATCAATCAAATATTTGTCAACGATGCAGCTAATAAGCACACAGTACGTTGATAGTTTAAGATTTTGACATTGAAAAAGAGCGTGCAAGATGGATAATGATGAGCTAAAAGTTGTAATGGACGTGGATGTTTCTCAAACTATGCGTGAATTATCAGTAAAGTTTGACATTTCTATTTCAATAATACTGTGATAAGAAATGGATCCTTATCAACAATCGGAAACATTTGTCATAAGGTTTGGATAAAGCCGAGTATTCATCAGAAAACTTAATAGTGACTAGTTGATAATCGAGCGCTAGTATTGTGCATAAAGCTTCACGGAACATGATCAGTCGATTACAGTGGATCTAACTAGTTGCAAGTCTCTGTAACGCTGCTCAAACTACAAGAGCTTCATTTGAAAAGCATTCAGTTCTCCATAAACTGTAGAAAATGCTTTTATTGGCAATTTCATCGAGACACTATTCAAACTTTTTCGCTAGTGACAATGATATGGTAGGATTAGAATGACAAAAGTGTGTTGATAGTTTAAGTCAGAGGTGGGCGACATAAATATTCATTTCAAAGCATAATGTATTGACAATTAACTTGTTTAAGTGTCCCACTATGATCGATCTATAAGTGCAGAATTTAGGACCCAAACAAAATTCAAACTTAATGAGATAATCCATGTATTAAAATATTTCTTAACTTTAGAATTGTTTCGCGGGTCGGGTTATTTGGTCTACAGACAGCAATTTCCCCATCCCTAGTTTAGAGGATTATTTTAATTAACTACATAGTTTCGTGTATCACATAACACGATACTTATAAAAAATTAACATTAGTTTCTCCGATTTAGAGACAACCAGCTGCCTTCATTTCCACACTAACATTGTACCGAATTATCGTTTCTCTACAAATGTAAATCTGGATCACTTCGAACACTTTAGTTGGCAGTAGAGTATAGAAACCTTCATCTGTGATATGATGTTTTGTAATATTATCAAGTGTAGTTAATAGTGGTAGTGGTTTTTTCCGTTGTGGATGTGGTACTTTAAACACTTGTTTAGGTATCTGTCCAAATTCCATAATTTGAACTTCTAAAGCATGTCGTTGATTGAAATCACTAATTGAATCTAAATCAACATTACCTTCATAACACAAATGATAAAATACTAAAATTAACAATAAAAATTATTGGGGTTTTTCCCCTATTCATAAATTTTCGATATAGAATCAATTA